>JADRCD010112278.1:0-15870 GCA_019843815.1 Montemys delectorum
CTCTGACAGCCAGAGTCCATTATACTCTTCCTCACACCAGGCATCCACAGTTAATCTTCCTCCAGATAGAGGGAGCATAATGGTACATGTCATTCTTAGCGCACATCTTCCTTTGATTTGGACCAGCCTAGGGCATGGGGGCAGAGGTATCACAGTGGTGCTTCTCTTTACAGATCTCTGCTGCTGCTTAGATAAGGAAGGTTGAGAAACTGGCAGTTTCTCGTAGGTGTTCATGATGATCTGTGTTTGGAATAACAGTAAATCTTCAGCCATTGGGCTCCTGGAGGTACAGGGAAACCTGCCCGTGCAACTCAGCCTGAAGCCTGATCTATTTCATCCCTGAGGCTGGCCAGTATCCTCAGGCAGAGTCTGGGGTGGATAACCCTATGGATCTCCCCAGGCAAGGCTTGGAATAAAGTCAACTTGGGGCTCACAACCCAGCTGAGATAATAACATTCCTTCTCTCCCAGTTCATCTTCCACATGAACTCCTTTTGTTACTCAGAGGGAGACTTGTGAGTGCTCTGTTGTGGGCTATCAGGCTCTTCTATGGCAGCAGTTCTTCATCTGTGGGTCAAGACACCTTTTGAAGGGTTGAAACCTTTACAGTGGTTGCATATCAGATATTCACATTATGATTTGTAACAGTAGAAAAGTTACAGTTATGAAATAGTAATGAAATAATTTTATGATTGGGGGTCACCACATGAGGAACTGTATTACACTGCATTAGGAATGATGAGGACCACTGTTCTATGGGGTAGTTTTTGGCCATCTCTAAAGAGTGCTGTTGTATTGACTTGTTATTAACACCCATGTTATAATAGGCTCAACTGAGATTTGCAAAACCATAGCAAGTAGGAACATACTGCAAAAATCCCAGCAATGCAGTTGTTCAGTGTGAGCTACATTTTATGTTTATTACACCTCCTTTCTGTGAACCTTGGGTACTGCTAGAGCTGTGCTTAACCAGTAAAACAAAACAGAAGAGACACTTTAAAAATTTTACAGTTTGGGTGATGGGAATGCTCATAGCATATACTTGATATTCTTAGAACTCAGATGTCACCCAGCAAGGAAGTTGTAGAAAGAATAAAGTGACTAGGGACCAAGGAATGTGTCTAACTGTATTTGCTAAGATCCCAGCATCACTGGACAAAGATGAGCAATTATGCAAAGTCCTGTTTAAGTTTTTGACCCTCAGATGCACAAGAGGCAACCGAACTTTTTAAGCCACATGCATATGGGATATTTTGTTCCAACAATGTCCACAACATGGTAACGTTACCTGGATGCCTTCAGTGACTTTTTCCACTTCTCTAGTAGCCTACATGTGGAGGACTCTAAACTTTTTGTTCCTGGTTCTTGGGGTACCTGGGACAAAGATGGCCACCTTCCTGGACAGTGGAAGATTTCCTGTTCCTTGGTTACATATGATGCTATGCTTGTCTGAGAATCCAATTTTGCATTTGACCTGCAACCTTCGGATCTCTGTAAAGGAAGGACCCCTGCCTCTCCTCTAAATATTGCATGTGTACACTGACTATGCTGTAGAGAGCTTCAGCTACTGTCTCTATCCTACTTAAAGCCTGTGTTTTATTTCTGGTGTGAAGAAATTTAACTTACTGTTATGTGCTAAATTATTTATTTGTTTTTTTTTTCAAATTTCCAATTTAAACTTGGTCTAAAAATGTGCTAGAAAGGAGGAATTCTGGAGGCTGCCTAGTCTGGCATTTTAACTTGAATCCTACATCTTCTTTGTAGGATATTTGTGTTGCATTTCCCCCATATCATAGGACTGTGCTAGCAAAACTCTGAATAGATTAGCAGATTTTGAAAGATACAGAATCATCAAGAATACTATAACTATTAAATTCTCAGTTTATTAAATTCAAAGCTGTACTCTATGTGGCAAAATAGAGGATGTGACAATTGAAGTTCTGTTTGATGTGGAGGCTGATAGTGATTAGAATGGCTGCTGACCCACTGACCTGTCCATGATCCTTATTAGCAGTCCTCAGAGGGTTATGTCCTTAAGCCCACACAAGCCATCATCTGCTCTTCACCAGACAGTAGCTCCAGAGGATGGGTAGTTCACATGGGTCCCCCGAGAATGTGTAGAGAGGTGTGTTTGGCTCCCCCACCCCCATTTAGATTTTAATAAAGCTAGCAGATGGAAGGCCAGCTCTGCCATTTGGTAGGAGAGTCAGTGTACAACAATACAGCCTTTTGACAGATACTCAACGAACATAAGGCTATCAGGAAAAGTAAATGAAGAAAAATAATTACAGGAGGAAGAGAATCAGAGACAGCAGTGAGGTGGTTACATGAGCTCATTGAAAGAAAACCAAGGGATTTTCTCAGAGATAATTAACTTTAGGCCAAGAATCCGCAAGCAGGATGTGGGCTCTTAAATTTAAACATGTCTCTGCTTAGGTTGTTTGTACCATAGCAGCATCCAATCTGATCAGATCATACCCTACAGTCTACCTCAGTGTGCTCCAAGGAAATGGCTCCTGACTTTATCAATCAGCAGGCTACCTTCTAGGCTACCAATGTCATTTTATATAACTGAAATAACAGTAATGTTATAATGAACTACACACTACACTATCACCTGCTTCGCTAATTAGATGCACTTAGATTTTGAGATTTGGTTGGTTACAGTGTTAAGAAAGGATCTAAAGACACAACAGCATCAAATAAAACATAGCATATGGAAAACAGGATAGATCTTTGAGAGGTGTCAGTTTAGCATCTGTACTGGCTGGTTTTGTGTGTCAACTTGACACAGGCTGGAGTTATCACAGGAAGGGAGTTTCAGTTGGGGAAGTGCCTCCATGAGATCCAGCTGTGGAGCATTTTCTCAATTAGTGTTCAAGGGGGTAGGGCCCCTTGTGGGTGGTGCCATCTCTGGTCTGGAAGTCGGGTTCTATAAGAAAGCAGGCTGAGCAAGCCAGAGAAAGCAAGCCAGTAAGAAACATCTCTCCATGGCCTCTGTGTCAGCTCCTGCTTCCTGACCTGCTTGAGTTCCAGTCCTGACTTCCTTTGGTGATCAACAGCCATGTGGAAGTAAGCTGAATAAACCCTTTTCTCCTCAACTTGCTTCATGGTCATAATGTTTGTGCAGGAATAGAAACCCTAACTAAGACAGCATCAGTAACAAGATGACGAAAATGAGTCTTACTTAATTCCATGCATTAGGCTTCTGGTTTGTGCCAAGGACAGAGAGAGGTGGTAACATAGAAAGGACACAGATGAATGGGGATTTTGGAAGAAATGAAAGCAATTGCATCACGAAACTGAATGAAATGGAGAAATACAGATCAACTGGAACTAAATGAAGAAATGAAGGGCAATTCATGAGGTGGCTGTTGGGAAAATGTTCGTGTCCAGCTTCTGCCTCAGGGATTTTAATAGACCCAGCTGGTCAAGCTAGACCCTAGTGCCCTTGCCAAATTCCTTGCTAATTCCAGTTGGCACGCTAGTGAGAAGTGTAACATGATGGGATCTCAGTCCTTATTTCCAGGTACCTGTGGGACACGGGAAGGATATGCCATCAAAAAGTCTGAGCCCAGAGGATCATGACAGTTCACAAAACTAACCTTTCTCATACAGACCCTGTGCTAAAGGTATGCATATCATCTCACTGTTCATCAACCCTAATGTTTATGAAAATAAGTTGGGAGTGATAAAAAAATATTTGTGTCTTAGTAGGTAAATCAGAATTTTTATTGTGATGCTGCAATTCAGTGTGTGTATAGGTGTGAATATATATATATATAGTATATATGTGTATTTGTATATATGCATATGTATATATGTTAGTGCATGTGTATGTATGAATATATGTAGTATGTGTGTATGAATATTTGCAAATGTGTGTACATGTGCAGGCTTGCCTATGTGTGTGTGTATGTGTTTTTATGTGTGTATTTTATAAATTTATGTGTATATATGTGTGTGTATGTATGATATGTTTCTCTGTGTATATTTGTGTATGTGTGCATATTGAGTATGCATGTGTTTTGTGTATATGAGTATATATCAGTATATATGTGTGCATGTTTGTGTCTGTATAGAAGTATATGTGTATATGTATGTATATGAGTTCATGTGTCTATATGTGTATAAAAGTATATGTATATGTATGGATATATATATATATATAAAAACATATATATATATGTTTATGTGTATATAAGGGTAGTAGTAGAGATTGTCAAGTAGAACAACCTATTTACTATAAAGCATCATGTCACATTATGCCAGCAGCAGCTTCATGGATCTCATGATTACTACTTCTCTGTATCACAGTAAGGCCACAGGAAGGGACTGGTGCTATCTAAGCTTGTGTAGTGCATGCTATGATGCTCAAATCATATCACTAACGATGTATCTCTCAGAACCATGCCCATCATTAAGTGGCATTTGACTCCATTAATGAATCTATTCCTTTGGACCTCCAAGAAAGTTACCAGCCATTTTTTTGAAAAAACAAAAACAAAAACAAAAACAAAAAAACAAAAAACATAATGGCCTCCCTATCTATCTTTTTGTGAACATTATTCATCACTTATGAACCATATCTTTCAGAAGGCCTTTTATCAGACTATAATGTCACTGTGAAGCCCTCTTAGCACTTATTTTATTGATTTATTTTTCCTATGACCCTTTCTTAATGCCATTTCAGTTTATAGCTTTGCTTTATTCTCCCCACTTTGTAGATGCCTCCCAGCAAGTGACTGCTTCCATTGATCATTCCTCTTCTCTGCTGTAGCTAGTAGCACTTTGTCTGTAGTAGCCTGAATAAGAGAATCCTGAATAAGAGAATCAAGCCATTACTGGAAGTCATACATCATCAGGGAATCAAAGGAAGAGGGGATGGCAGGTCTCAGAACCCCTTATCACCTCCTTTTCCAGATTGCTCAAACTCTGCTGTCCTTGTCAGGCCCATGTTTCAGAGAGGGGTGCATTGGCCTGGAATTTAGCACAAGATTAACAATAGCAGATTCTCTGTATATTTCAGTTGATTTAATGAATTACAATCATTGTGACAACTGGTTACTTATAATTTACTTGAAAGAAAAGATAACATGCGTATGACCTGATTAAATTTACTCTCTTGGTCTGTGGAAGATATTTAATTCCATAAGTTATTTATTCTTACTAGAAAGTATCATAAACCATTAATAAAATTGAATGATATATACATTGATGTCTATATTGATTTGCTTATATTTATAAATAGTTGCTTTGGCTTCCTTTCTATTGCAATAATAAAATACTCTGACAAAGGTAACTTAAAAGTGAAAAGGTACATTTTATCACATATAGTTTACCATGGTGGGACATTTAAGGTAGAAGGAGCTTGATGATATTAGTTACTCCCACCACAGAGTCAAGAACAAGAGAGAGGTTGGAGGGAGAGGATATGAGAGGGGTTAGAAGAAAAATATATAACGGGTAAATTATGTGGTTATATTTTAATTAAAATAAGTGCTTTTGTTTCCCTTTAAAAAAACAAACAAGCAAAACACAAAATTAAAAAAAAAAAAAACAGAGAGGAATGAATGCTTGCACATCCAGCACATTTTCTTCTTTTCATACAGTCCATAATCATAACCCAGGGAATGGTGCCACCCATCTTAGATAGCTCTTTCCATCTCAATTAACCCAGTCCTTATATGCCCACAAGTATGTCTAGAAGCCTATATCCCAGCTTATTCCTAATCTCATCAAGATTATCTATCATAGTATCTATCTATCTATCTATCTATCTATCTATCATCTATTATCATTTATCTCAAATGAATCATCCATCTAGCCATCTAGCTATCTATTGATCTATATATGTATATATATACACACAGATGTACAAGATCCCTATTGTTCCATTGACTGAATGATTAACTGATAAAGGAAGAACATAACTTCAAACTGGACTGCTGTGTAAGGGCTGTGTGAAAATGTATTGAGCTTCTGATGTGGTAGGAATTATTCTTCCTATATCCTATGTCTTCCACATGGGTCTCTATGGAATCATTCCATGAGTTCTCTCTTATTTTCTCCATCTGTCTAGCACATATTGTTTCAAGAAGTTTGTCCGAATAATTCTGCATTACATTGTTCTCTTGTTCCAATTTTCTGTATGTATTCAATCAAGAAACTAATATCAGCACTGATTATATTCTAAACCAGTTTTGTTAAATTCTTTTAATCAGGTAGGTAATAACCATCTAGGTAATAATATATGTGCTCATTTATGTTTTTAAATATTCTTTTATAGTACTTAGTAGATCTATATTCATTTTCCATTCCTCATTTTGCTTATTAATTTCATCAACAAATATTTATTAAATATCTACTATTCCATATTGATAGAAGAAAACACAATTTCTACTTTATATTGTTCACATTGTAGACAATCAACTTTAAATTCCATAAGTAAATCAATCAAAGCAGAACAGAATTTGATAACTATTATGTGAAAGAAGAAAAAGTGCACCACAAGAAAGTTTTGGACTCACAGGGTTTGCTAATTCAGTTGATTACTGAATGTTCCCAAATAAATTGATGTTAAAGCAAAAGTATGAAGGACATGAGAAAGGAAGACAGGAAGACTATCTAGTGGAAAGGACTTCTTTGGACAGAAATAATTGCATATGCAGAAGCTCTGAGTTAGGAATATGGCTGACTTGATGAAAGGGAGCAAGGGATTCTTCATGTGGAGCAAAATGGTAAGATTTGTAGACGTGAAATGTGCATACAAGAAGGAAAACCCAGACCATATAGCTCTGAAGGCTTTGTGAACCCTTCCAGATTTTATTCCATATGACACGCAGAATTTTAGAAGAGGTGGTACTGAAGCATGAATTCTTCTGCTTTTCATATGAAAAGAACATTTCTGGTTGACAAATTGAGTGTGGTTCAAAGGTGAGCAAACTTTTTCTTTAAAGGTTCAGATAGAAATGTTTTATGTTTTTTAAATCATGCACTTTTTTTGCCGACATAACAAAATATTTGGCAGAAGCATGTAAATGGATGGACAACCTATTCTGGATCAGTGCTAGGGGAAATAGGTTCATCATAACAAACAAGGCATAGTGATGGGACATATTCAGTCAGTAGCAGGAGAATGATGTAGCTCATTGTTTCCAAATTGGTGGATGAGGTAGTAGAGATCTTGGGCCAGAATGGAGACTGGACTATAAGCACCAAACTCTAAACACAGTGACCCATCCCTGCTGACAATGCCTCTCACACCAAATGTTCTACATCCTCCCTAAATGTCATCAAGCACTGGGAACCAACTCTTGAAATGTATGTGTCTGTGGGGGAACATATCAGACCCAAATGACAACAGTCTATTCCTGGCCCCCCTCTACTCACAGCCATGTCATAACACAGAGCACATTTTGTCCTACATCAAGAATCCCACATAATCTCAACAGTCTTAACATATGATATTCAAGGCAGACTTGTAACTAAGCCTGGGTATAACCAGAAAACAACTTTACACATTTCCAGAACACAGAGTTACAGGAGCAAACAACAATTCAATTCCAAAAAGGATAAGACAGGTGCTAGCATGGAAAGATTGGACCAATGCCAGGTTAAAGCACAGCTGGGTCTAAGCTGGAGAGATGGCTCAGTGCTTGAAAGCACTGGTTGTCCTTCCAGAGGACCCATATTCAATTCCTAGCATCCACTTGGAGACTTACAGCAGTCTGTAATTCTAGTTCCGGTAGATCTGAAATCCTCTACTGGCCTCAGCAGACAGCAGGCATACATGTGATATACAGACATCTATCCAAGCAAAACACCATGCACATCAAATAAATCAATAACCCAGCAGGCAAACAGGAAATCTTTCAGCTCCATATCTGGCATTTGAAGCTTATGAAGATATTGTCATCTGAGCTTCAATAGACGTGGACTGACCCAAGCCTGTAATCGTGCTGACAGAGGCACAGATAGGCTTTTCTTGGACCTGCACTACTCAGCGCCTGAAGCCTTCCTTGGTGCAAGTTCTCCTTTCAAGTAAGTAATGAGGATGACAATGTTCCAATAAAACTTTATTCATTAAAAACAAGCTGATTGGTTTCTGGATCTCAAATGTAAGTTAGATTTCACCCTCATAGTGTCACACTTCACACATGGGTACCTAGAAAATCTTTACAGGAACATCCCTGTGACATAGTGAATGGTCTCACTGGATGTTTTCTGGGACCTTGGCACTACCCTCTATAACCTGGTAACTTCTATATTCTGCATGCCTGCTAAACCAGTACTATATAGATCATGCCAAGTTCTATATCCATCTTGAAATGTATCTGGACTCCATTTTAGCACAATTGCTGTACATCTGAGTGGTCACAAGGCTGGAACTGGGGGATCATTTCTCTAGGTGACTATGACTGCCCAAGATATCCCATTCTATATCTGTTCTATTCTACATGATGTAAACAAACACTAAATCTGGCTAAAAGCTGTGAAGAGTAACCATGTGCCATAGCCTCATTATTATACTGTACTACTAGTACTATTACTTTACAACTTAGTCCATCTTAAAATCTCACAATATGCTGGGTAGTGGTGACACACGCCTTTAATCCCACCACTTGGGAGGCAGAGGCAGGCAGATTTCTGAGTTCGAGGACAACCTGGCCTACAGAGTGAGTTCCAAGGACAGCCAGGGCTATACAGAGAAACCCTGTCTTGAAAAAACCAAAAAAAAAAAAAAAAAAAAAGTAAATCTCAGAATATAAATATAGTATAGCTTGAGTCTTCAATAGAATGTAGTATAAAAGGCTTGTAGATTGATTCCTAATAGAGTCTCCTTCCCCTCTGGCACCCCTTAGTGCAGCCTAAATGTACTACTCCATTTGTATCTGAATTCCTGTCTTCTGAATGTCCAGCAGAATAATGTGCAAGCACTGCTTATGTCATTTTGGTGCTTCTCAAGCCTGAGCTCCAAGTCTTCCACCTGCAAACAAGTTCCAAAGTTTTATGATCTACAGTTTTTGTGCACTAAATATCTTTTCAGAACCAATTTTATGTACTACTTTTTTTACTACAATGACAAAATGAGTTATGGAAATAGATTTACAGGAACAATGATTTATTCTGTTTCTGTTTCAGAGTAGATCAGTCCACCATAATAGGGTGGGGCACAGCAGTGGAAATAGGTCAGATCAGTCATTAGTAACAGAAGTTTGTGATGCACTTACTCATAGGAGTGGGGCTACTTTATAGCCCTTGAAGGCCCAAGTTCAATGGTCCACCTCTACCAGCTCTGCCTCCTACGCCAAAGGCTTTGAATCTTGCT
Organism: Montemys delectorum; assembly: GCA_019843815.1. NCBI lineage: Eukaryota > Metazoa > Chordata > Mammalia > Rodentia > Muridae > Montemys > Montemys delectorum. Next base: position 9,331 of record JADRCD010112278.1, read on the forward strand.
CCCCATCAAAAGTTTAATATATGAGCCTGTGGTGGACATTTCAGATCTGAATTAAAATTCCATGCCACATCTATTGAACTCTTCCAGGTTAATACAAAAACTGCTATAGACAACATTTACATAAACAAGGCTGACTGTGTTCTGAATAAAACTATTCATAAAAACAAGCTGATGCCTTGATTAGCTTGTGGATCAGAGTTTTATACCCCTAGAACAGGCTTTAGGAAGGAAAGTATAGAAACTAGAGGACCAATAGTACTAAAGTCATTTAAGAAAGAAATGGTATGACTTGGATTACAGTTATATATGCCAACATATCTCTGCTCTGTGTTTACTCTCAGAAATTATACAGTGAGGTGTTGGTTTCAGTTAAGTTGGGGAAAACTGTGTATAAAGAATACTATGGGTTTTAAGTGCAAGTGTATTACTATTTTTGAATCAGATGCCAATACATTTTTTTTCAGAAAAGTAGTTTTGGATATGTCAGAAAAGTGGTTGAGTATATTACTCTGTAGTATCATTAATTGGTTTGGTTTAAATGTGTGTTACATGAAATCATTGTAAACTTGCCTGTTGGTTCATTAACTTTGGAAACAGTGACTAAAATGTAGAAAAACCTAAAGAATTAAGGAGGCTCCATTGAGGTCAGTGTGGAGGACAAGGCTGATCATTGATCATGCCCAATATCTGTCTGTTCACCATAACTGTACTTCAATAGTCTTAGAGACAGTAAGTCAAAGAAAGCTGAATTAAAAGTCACTGGAATTTATAAATTGTTTATTATTAAAAAAAACCTAAGAATAGACAATAATTCTCCACGCTACAAGTGTTTGGCAGCACTCACTGGAATGGAATCACTAGTTGTTAAGCCGAGGGCATAATTGCAGAGCATGAAATTGCTTCTGCATGTTAAGTTACTCTCTTGAGCATCCCAAGAGTACAACTTTAAGAACTTGTGGAGTTGACAGGAGACTTCCAGACTCTCACTGGTGTCTTCCAACATATGCTCTGTTACCCAAACCTCTTCAGGGTAAAGTGACCACCTGCACTCCTCATTTCTTATGCCCTTCAGCATGCAGAAGCAAGATGGTATGTGCCAAAGTAGCAGACCTACTGGGAGTTTTTGACAATCTGTTTCCTCTCGCTGTCTCATTAACCTCACCTGACAAGGGTATTAGGATGGAAGTAGTCACTGTGTGAAGATCCAGGTTAGTGCTCACCACTCATCAACTTGAACTTGCAAGGTTGAGAGAGAAGCACAGTCCAGCCCCAGTGCATTTGATCCCTGTAAGTTGCCTTGCATTTAGTGGAATAGGGTAAATCTAAAATTTAATGTGTGTGACATTTTTTAGTCAATGCCAGGATACTTTTAACCTTTGAAGATCCTCAATAGATGGGAATTCAAGAGATGGTTCAGAGGTTAAGAATATTTGCTGCTCTTGCAGACAACCTGGGTATGTTTCCAAGTACCCACAGAGGAATGATCACATCCGCATATAAATTAATTCCAGGGAATTTGATGCCCTATTTTGGCCTCCGATAGCACTACGCATGTGTGGTACACATAATGACAAGCAGGGACACATGCATACACATGCATTGATGGGGGGGGGTCAGAGGGGAAAAGAGGAAAGGGGATAAAATTTGAAATGTAAATAAAGAAAAATCTAATAAAAAGATGAGGTATGATTTATTAATTTTAATAAAAATTTAAAGAACATACTCAAGAGGCTTAAAGCTCTTGGAAGCTCTCATGTTCTGTTCTTTAATGTAGGTGGTGAGTATCCAATGGCCCAGAACAATTGCATTTTCCTTTCTCCTGACTATAAGCTGTTGAGTGATAGCAATTCTATACTTTCCCTCTTAGTACTCAGAATACATGGAGATTCCATCTGCATCATCTCTTCTGTCAATTTTGTTAAACACATAAGCATTTAGTTGAAATGCTCATGATACCCATTCAGTCTCTATGTTGGGGGGAAAGTTGGATCTTAGAGAGTGGTCTCTTTGCTGCAGCCTAAGCCTTGCATGTAGCTGCATGCTTTACTTCCATTGATTGGTACAATTATGAACATATAATTCAAGTGAGATCAGTAAAGCATATGGAGCATTTGGCAAATAGTGCTGTGCAGGACTCTTTCCGATTCCTTTGAGAAAGCTTCTGAAGACATACTTGTTCTCTCTGAATATGGTCAAGAGTTTTCTAGAAGTAATTGATAAGAGAAAATTGTGTCCCTCCAAAGCTTGTGTGTTGCAGTCCTCATATGACCTCCAAATATGACAGTACTATGGATAATTAAAGAGGTAATTATAGTAAAGGGAGCCCATGGGGGTCAGCCCCAGTCCAATAATATTAGAGTCTGTATATGAAGATCAGAGAGGACATACTTGCATTGTGGGCAAACCAATGAGATGCAAAAAAGAGAGCACAGTCATCGTAAAACACAGAGAGGCCTTGAGGAAACTGGACTCTATCAACAACTCCATTTTGACCTTTATCTTCCAGAAATATATCAAAACCTCATCTTTTATACCAGTCAGTCTATGCTATTCATTACAGGGGCTTCAGCAAACTAACTGGCATCTTCTAAGAAAGTTAGCAAGGCTAAGGATGACACTCCTTCCTGTCTCCTTACATGACTAATTTGCTGTAATGAACCAAGCCCAAGGCCCATTCAACTACAGAACCTTTTATATGAAAAGTAAATGGTATGTTTTATTCATTGAGCTAAAACAGCACCCAGCCTACCGTGGACCCCTCAGCTCCTAGGGCCATTCACCACAGTGGGTGCTTAGGGATGTCTATTAAATGAATCAACTTAGGAAGTAATGAATGGGTGCATTGTGGAATTACCATGTAACTTGGAAAGCTGATAAAAGCAATAGGACAACAGGAAGACAGAGTCATACTTATTGCTCCATTAAATCAGCCATAGTCCCTTGGGCCAGGGATCACATATTTCTATTATTGCATGGCAAGGTCAGTTCTTGTAGGTGGCTTGCACTCCTTACAGCCAAAGTTGCTCCCTTAGCAGACATGTGAAAATGCAAATGGTCACTTCAATTTTTATAATTCAAAATTTGCAGTTCAGAAGCATGAGATTCTTAAACTAGCTAGATGGCTTTTGGCCTTGTGAAGATGATGGCGGTAGTGTCTCCATTTTAGAGAGGAGAGGGCAAAGGCTTATCAGCAAAGAGCGTCTTGAGCACCATAGTATGCACAAAGCCAAGAAACAAAGAGAGGAGCAATTTTTCTGGAGAAGAGAAGAAAATGTTTTATTGGGAGACAAATTTGTTCCCTTTGGTTAAATTATTTCCAGAATGAGAGGATGATATTTTTTCTCCTTAAAAATTCATTTTTCACAATGAACTTAACCTATTCTTTAAGTAGGGATTTTTTTCTGCTGAAAATGTTTTTCATTATTAACATAACCTACTCTTTAAGGAGGGGATGTCTATGCACTGTGCAAGCAGTACATAGTGTCTAAATAAAAGGTTTACACATGTATTCAGATGTTAGACAATTAAACACTTGGTGGATCAAATATGTAATATAATAGACTTTTTAGCATTAAATATGTAGAAAAGTGCACAGACATATCAGACAAAGAATATGCATTCCAGAAAGCTTTAGTTCAGGAAGTGTATTTAAGTTTTATGCAATGTCTGTTTTGCATTCCTTTATATTTTGGGAACACTTCAGTATTATGGAATAAAAGGTAAATGACAAGATAATAAGACATTAAATAAGTTGTGAAAAGGGAATTACCAAGAAGCTGACATTTAAAAAAAGACATTAGAAAATCTAAAAAAATAAAAAAATAAAAAAAAATGGATGTTTTGAAACTTGTCACTGGCAAAGGAAGTTTTAAAATACTTAAGATACAAAAGAAAAGTATACATAACAATACAAGATGCCAGAATAGGACATGGGCACTTGAATATTCAAAACTTGTTCAGCTATTCAAACCCCAAACTGCTATTGTGCAGGCCGCTGAGAGCAGATTATGAATACCAGTGTATCCCTTGACTTAGGAGGGTCATTTTGAGAGTTCAGAGACTACATCCACATGGGCAACCCAATGATGGTGCTCATGGATTTAGACTTAATAACTGCTGTATTCTCCAACAGACTTGTCTATATGTAAGGAGCCATTTTGCCTGCTTCTGTGAAAGTTTGCTTGTTAGGCCTAGTCAAAACAGGTCAGGGTTTGCTGGCCTGGCAGGATGTTTTGCAGGCAAGCAGATTTTTTAGCCTGCTGAAGCATGAAACCATAAGAAGAGATACACTTGAGGCTCAAGGTAAGGGGCTGAATGTGGGTGGAGGGAACAGGAAGGCCTCTGGTTGGGAATACATATCCTATGTATATGTCAGTCATTGCTTCTGCTAGCTTGTGATTTTGTTTCCTATGGTCCTGTGAGGTATAAAAAGGCTATGAGAAATAAACTCGGGGCTGCAGTATTCTCTGAACAGCCCTTCTGAATCTATCTCTGTGTCTCCTTCTTGCCTTTCCTACTATTACTGTTCACTCCTAACTCAGAGGACTGTCCAGCTTATGCCTGTGGACCCAGCACACCTGTGGCATCTTGGAGCCTTGAGTCCATTGCCCAAACTACGTTTCAAGGGATCAGAGCAGAGCTAAGCACTTTATTGCACTGACACCCAGAGCTTTCTGTTGCCAACTTCCTTGTCTGTGGTGGACCCTCAAATAGCACTATAACTTAGCCCTGTTAGGCCATGGCCCCTGCTTAATATCGCCCAGACAGAGACTCATGAAGAAACCTATCCACTGAGGTCAACATGAAAAGATTCTTAACAATGACTACACAGTAGACCCTTAAATGTCTTTCTCCATGCACCAGCCCCTTCTTGTTACTGTACCCATGCATGGAACTTCTGTGTAACACATACAGAAAAGCTTGCCTGCTTGTGACCCAAAGCAGTTTCTATACAGTTCCTTACTCATGGCTAGAGTTGAGAGAGCTGCTATAGATTGTGAGCATCTTATCCACATAGGAAACTGTTAACACCCTTCTTTTGATGACATTGGGCCAGGATTGCTGAAATCATTTCCATGGAAAATTATAAAATAACCGTGACACTTGATTTTGACCTTATGATCTAGGAGCAATTCCATCCAATGAAGGCCCACTAGGCTAGGTACATATTTGAGTACCATCAGCAGGATAGTCAAGTTCTGTAGCTCAGTGGATACTCAGTGACCCCCAAGTTTTGTACTTGACCCCTTCCATTATGAGCTTGCAAATAGTTCTCACCTGGGTATCAGAAGTGGGGCTCATCAATTACAGTTCATGGATGTAGATACTCTGATCTGACACCCATGGTGGATCTTGAAATGATACTATTAATCTGCTCCATAATTCTTAGCTGAAGTCAGGATATAGATCTACTCATACAGGAAGCCACCAGAAAACAAGCTTATCTGTGACCCCACAGAGAGGCCTAGATGTCATTGTCTCTGATGTGGACTTGAAACATCCCTGCTTTAGTTTTTGCCCATTTTAGCCATAGCCTGGAAACCAGAGGCCAATCAAGGAACACAAAGAAGTCTTCCTAGAGATCTGGAAAACTTCAACCACCTATGTACCTGCAGAGAGGTCCCCTGTCTGCTATTCCTGAAGTTGATGCTAACATTTGTATCAGCCCCATAGAACAAAGTCTGACTTAGAAATAAATCAACACAGAGGACTCAGAGTGCCTGAGCATAGGTCTACCAACTGTGGTTCCCTCTGTTAAACCAGAACAAGCCATATTACTGGATTAAACTTCACTTAGCCATGATCCCAGAAGCAATCTCTTCAGCTCAGAACTTATAGCAAAAATATTTTAGCTTGATGAAATCATCCTGCAAAGATTGAAAGAGGGGCTTATTTTTCCAACACATTGCCAAGGCTACACAGGCAACAAAGGCTCCAAAAAATATGATTTTACAAAAATATATATAAAATCCCACAACCTTCATGAAGATAAATGAATTGCCTAAAGATAAATTTAGAATAATCTTTTTAAATAAACTCAGTGAAATGCAAGGATATATAGTTAGATAATTAAATGCAGTTAGGAAATAATAATAAACGAGCAGTTAGATAAAGAAATGGAAATGATAGGAAAACTGCTGTGGTTGTGGTGGGTTGGGCTGGTGCTATTTGTATTTAAATGTTAAAACTGGCTCCCAAGATCTGGTGGCCCCCTCTACCAGCAGATCTTCACATACACCAAATGATGCTATATAAACTTTGTTTCCCAACTTAATTGGTCAATAAAAGGCTAGAGCCCATGATTGGGCAGGAGAAGGAGAACAGTGAGACTGGAGAATCAGGAAGTGGGTCTCAGGAGACAACAGAAAGAGGAAGAAAAGGGACATGTGGCGTTAGTGAGGGAGGCCACCATGGGAGGAGATAGGCCATGAGCATGTGGCAAGAAAAACAGAAGGAAACAAGGGATATGTAGACAAGGGAAATAAGTTAGAATAGCTCCAAACCTGCCCATCTACATTTACAGTTTGTAAAAAAAAAAAA
>JADRCD010112300.1:0-10075 GCA_019843815.1 Montemys delectorum
ACTGTGACCCTTTTTCCACTGCTCCATCTGTATAAACACACATTTACCAAATGAGGAATTACCATTACTTGATCTATTTATATCATACTAATCTTTATGATTTGTTATTTCTTTGATTTGTGTTAGTACTGTTAGAATCATTCAGTATGGAGGAAGTGGTTAATTCATTTTAACCTTTGGCCAAAACTTTTATGTTTTCATACTTTTAGTCTGTCACCTCGTCATAGATATCAATGTGTTCTAGGAAATCTATCTGATAGGCATAGTGAGTTTGACATTTTGGAATATTACTTCAACTCATAGAAAATGTTTAGTAATAGACATCTATCAAATATTTCTCCTTAACTCAGTCCAAGTCATAAGTTACATTATCAGTCTCCATCATCCTTTTGTGTTCCAGGCAGAGGCCATATTAAATACTTCACATTTGGTTTTGTCTTTATTTCCTCACTGGAACAGAAAGGTTGTACAGGTGAAAACCTGAGATTACTCTTTCTACTGATTGGCAGCTTGCTGTGTTTTAGGGTCTAGGAGGATAATGTTTGTAGTAATTTAACTCACTTTGACCTTCTTATTACTTCTACAAATTCTTGATCCCATCTTATACAAATTAATACAGTGTTCACTGTTCTCTCTCTTATTGATGAATTGCTCTATTGATGAGTTTAACATTGTGTCCATATTTCCTTGCACTTTTTGCTGGTTCTTTGACTTATGACCATTTCATATTATTTTTATTACATCACTAAAAGAAAATTTGAAAGTGTTGTGATCATAAAAAGAGAAAGAGCTATAAGAATATGTTCTGGCCAGGTGTGAGGGAACGGGGTACCTTGGAGGGGCCCATGAGAGACCAGACCCACACCGGCATAGTTTAGAATAGAGTTTATTCAGGGTATGGGAAAGGAGTTAAGAGAGTTGCCGAGGCAGAGAAAGGCAGAGAGGTGAAAGCAGAGAAGTAGAAGCCAGCCATGGCCATGTGGAGAGAGGTGAGAAGGGAAGGGGGCAGGAGGCAGGAGAGAGGCAAGAGCATAAGAGAGGGTAAGAGAGCCATGAGTCCCACCGTGTGTACTCTTTGGTTGGTGGTTTAGACCCTGGGAGCTCTGGGGGTACTGGTTAGTTCATATTGTTGTTCCTCCTATGGCGCTGCATACCTCTTCAGCTCCTTGTGTCCTTTCTCTTGCTCCTTCATTGGGGACCCTGTGCTCAGTCCAATGGATGACTGTGAGCTTCTACTTCTGTATTAGTCGGGCACTGGCAGAGCCTCTAAGGAGACAGTTGTATTAGACTTCTGTCAGCCAGCATTTGCTGGCATCCACAATAATGTCTGGGTTTGGTGATTAAATATGGGAGGGATACCCAGGTGGGGCAGTCTCTGGATTGTCCTTCCTTCAGTCTCTGCTCCACACTTTGTCTCTGCAACTCCTTCCATGGGTATTTTGTTCCCCTTCCTAAGAAAGATCAAAGTATCAACACTTTGAGCTTCTAAACCACCAACCAAAGAATACACATGGTGGAACTCATGTCTCCAGCAGCATATGTAGCAGAGGATGGCCTAGTTGATCATCAATGGGAGGAAAGGCCCTTGGTCCTGTGAAAGCTCTATGTCCCAGTGTAGGGGAATGCCAGGGCCAGGAAGCAGGAGAGGGTGGGTTGGTAAGCAGTGGGAGGGGGGAGGGAATAAGGTTTTGTTTTGGAGGGGAAACAGGGAAAGGGGATATCATTTGAAATGTAAATAAAGATATGTCTAATAAAAAAAGAGCATAAGAGAGAGAGGAGGGGCCAAGCAGCCCCTTTTATAGTGGGCCAAGCCTACCTAGCTGTTGCCAGGTAACTGTGGGGAGGAGCATACCTGGCTGCTGCCAAGTAACTGTGGGGTGGAGTCCAGACAGAATACCAACAAAATATAAGTAACTTGTGGCACAAATAGTAAATTAGCTCATCTGATACACTTCTGACACCATTCAGTAAGGCTATGCGAGAAGGTAGAACATGTTACTGTTTGAGGGCTGCAGTTGCAGTTGGGCTCAGTAAGGGACAGACACTTTCCGCTTAGGAACTGCGCTTTCTTTGGAATGAAAGCCTAACTGATCATAACAGTGTTTTTATTGACAACCGATAATTTGAAACTGGTTATTTTTAGTTTGACTATGTCACGTGAAAGGAAATCATGGGTCACACTGGACAAGATTGGGCACATTCCAGTTGGTGTGGCTATAGGCATGATTCTATTAGAATTTATAAAATCAGATAGATATCTTAAAAACAGCTTGTTTATATGTTCATGATATTACATATTGTATTTTCTAAATATTTTTCACTTTAAATAGCATCATTAAAAATTGTGAAAATAACTTCCTTACTTAGTCCACTCAAAATTCTTTAACTTTAATCAAATTGCTTTCTTTGCTCTGAGTGTTCTCCTCATCAGAGCTAGCAATATTTCATAAAACCCTAATCAGGGAGGACTTCTGCTCTCACAGCACAGCAAAGACAAAGAACTGAAGTTTGGCAACTTCTAGACATACCCAGAGGAACTGAGTATCAGGGGTGTAAACACGAGAAATAGAGAAATCCTATTTTTTTTTTTTTGTTTGTTTTCATTGCCAAGTTCTCACCATTTCTTCGGTCAGATCAGAACTATATTGCTAATGATCCCACCATGGCAAGTGAAAAGATAAAGGGAATTTAACTCTGTTTTGTGAGCTCTAAAAGGAAAGGGACACCATAGTTTTTTTTTGTTTTTTTTTTTTTTTTAAATCAATCCAAGCCCAAGTCTAATGTATCTAACTAGGAAACTGTTCATTGAAATAAAAACCAAGAAAGTTCTCAAACCTAGTGTTTCTGAGACAGCAAAATCAATTCTAAACACAACAATTTTGCTTAGTAAATGTCAAAAGGAGGAAACAGAGCTTATGCAAGTCAATAAATATTAAGAATCAGTGAAATGCACCTAATGCTTCAGGTCCCATTTCTGGTATACTCAAAGAAAAGTAAATATTATTTTATTGTTAAGTTAGATTGACCTTCTTAGCAGTCAAGAGGAGAATACCTTTCTAAAAATTAAGGTTTCATTCTCAATTGTTAACTTTAATACTTCAATTAATTTATGCATGTTGGCTAATCTTCTAAAAGGCTGAAGATCTATGCCTCCTGCCTGTTAACCATATTTCCCTGCACTCAGCTTTGCCCTCCATATTTCATATATTTCAGAGTAAATCTTCTTTATTGATTTAGGTTTTATAGAGTGACATTTTACTTGGTGGTAATTATTGAAAAAGGATAAAGCAATATTGAAATGGACTTCTGTAATTTGTTCTAGGAGCAGAAGATTTTAAAAGGATGGCTTGATGTTAGGAAGAGAAGTACCGTAAATGAGCATTTCTTTACAGATTCTTTAGACAGTGTCTGATTTGTCATGCTTCCATTCCTGAAAAGATACTGGCTGCAGATGCATGCAGCGCAACCTGTTTGCAGTGCACAGTGCTTTGTTAGCCATGTCTTGGTAGATAAGATCACGATTTAGTAGTTGTCAGTCAGTATAAGCCTTTGACAATATCTTTATCTAGTAATCACTACTTCACATTAAGCCTTTAGTCAACATGTCATCTCACTTGGTCTGCCCTTTCATAGTAGTTTACCGTCTTCTCTAGTACTTCCCACTCGGTTCCTCTAGCCGGCGAATGGCGGAATCACAAGAAAGTATACCCTCTTTGTCTATACTAACGTGTGTACATCTTTACATTGCAGATTTCAGCACAAGGTGATGAATATTACCTAAGTCATAGCCAAATCTGGAATTCACTTACAGAGAACCAATGTTATCGACGTAGATATTTTATTGATCTTAATCTATGAATCCTAATAGGTTAGATTATAGAACATTGTAGCAAAGAAAGGACCATAACAGATTTATTTGAAAAGTAATCTTATTTCTATACAATCTTTATTTGATATTTGTACACAGATATATAAATATTAGAATATTTTGTCATGTACTAAATCTAAAGCTGTCTCAAAAATCATCACCAAGGGGCCAGAAAGATGGCTTGGCAGTGAGAGAATTGGCTGTTCCTGCTAGTGACATGATTTAGTTCCCAGCACCCACGTGGCTGCTCACAGCCATCCTTAACGCCACTTCCAGGAGTTACAGTGCCCTCTTTTGGCCTCCACAGATACCAGACACAAACAAGATGCACATACATACCTGTGGCCTAACTCTCATACACGTAAAATAAGAGTGAAAAATTATTTTTTAACAATAGTATGCAAAATCAATAGTAAATAATAGTAAATAGTAAGTAATAGTAAAAAAAGTTAAAAAAATTATAATCAATTTGCTCAACATGTCTATCACGAGTTACTATTTGGTGTGAACAATTAATTTGAATGATATGTCTGTTTAAAATTCTAGAGCTAAATTCAGTTGTACTTAGAGTCATTGTATGGTTTTGCTTTGATGAATGGAAAACTAAGTATACTAATACATCCTTTTTAAATGTCATATTGGAAAATTTATTTCAGAGTATTCAAAATAGTGTCTGATTTCTCCTTTGTATAAATTCTATGAATCTATGAATCTATGAATCATGAATCATGAATCATGACTTCTATGAATCATGTTTTGTTTTTTCTTTTGTATTTTGCTTCTGTTTCTACTTTGAGCCTTAATTTAATTTCCTGGAATTCTTATTTCTCAGTTCAAATATTAACTTACCTAGGTACACTAAGACTTTATCCTTGAATGTGAACTTACCTAGGAATATTAAGACTTTACCCTTGAATCTAAACTAAGTGCTCTAATAATGAAAGGTTTGCCAGTAGTTAATGCCCTATATCAGATTTAAATGAAAGTCTCAGTTATTGCACTGAAGGTGTCTCTACCTCAATTCAATATTATTTTATATGTGTTTCGTCTTTCTTCCTGAAACTTTGCTTAAGGGCAACTGATGTTCTTGGGGTCAATTTGTGAATTGATAGCATTTTTGAGTGTTCATCAGCACAGAATATCACTCCAGGTATATGTTCCTTCCTGGTTTTTTTCATCAATGGTAAATTTTAGCATAGAGAATTTATACATATTTTTGAGGTTTAGAAAATAGTTTATACTATCTGGTGATATTTAAAGTAATATTACTTTCATTTTTAAAAGTTGTTTGCTCATACTATATGGTGACTTTATCTCTTTTGCCCTTTTGGATTTTATTTGCTTACCACTATATTTTTTTTAAATAATATGTAGAAGCTTGTGAACCTTATAAATAGTCAATTTTGTTTTATTAATCATGCATATCTTTTGTTTTAATTTTATTTGTTTATCTACATTCTGGATTTTATTTCTTTCAATATCCAGTCAGTATTTTCTTTCTTTAGTAAATATTTTATATGCACTGTAAGGTTGTTTACTTAAAATCTATTTTTGGTAAGTATATTTATTGCTATAGCCCTTCTTATTAGTACATTTTATATAAAACATTTAACAATGCTGTCCTGGAACTCGCAGTCACCCTCTTTCCTCAGCTTTCCAAATGCTGAGGTTTCAGGATGTGTATCTGTGCCTGGCTTAGTTTGAGGTTTAAATTTTTCAAGAGCTTTTTATTTCTCCTTTATATTTTTAAATACACAGTGATCATTTAGAAGCATGTTATGTAAGTCCCATACATTTGTACTTTTACCACTGTTTTTCATGTTAATTTATTGTCTTATTCTACGGTAGGCTGAGAAGATTTACACTCTAACTTATATTCTTAATTTTGAAAATAAAATTAATGAAGACTAGACTTTTGATCTGTTCTGGATGATGTACCATGTACCAATGGGAAGAGTGCATGTTTTGTTGCTGTTGGACGAAATGTTCTTTAAATGCCAAATAGGCTCCTTTGCTCTAGTGTGGTTCAACTCAGGTATTGATTTTCTGTCTACACAAATCATGGAAAGGAGTGATGTTGTATTTTCAAGTATTATTGTCCTGGAGACTGTCTCTTATCTTTACTCCAATAATATTTTATACATAGTTAACTGGTTGTATATATATTTTCAATTGTTACATGGCTTTCATTAATCTTTTTATAAGTTTATAATCTATACTTATGGTCACAGTTTTTGATTCCGTTCTTTTTTTCTTATTTATTCTTCTGTTTACTTTTGTTTTCTGTCAGCATAGCATATCTTTTACTAACAGTTTTCTGTCATTCTGTTTGCCTCTTTAAGGTAACTTCTAGTTAAATTATAAGAGTAGGAAACACTTGAGTCTTAGGGTTTTTTCTTTGCTACCTGTCTTTTGTCTTTTCTGTGATAAGTTCAATCCATTTACAATCAAATGTATTGACTTATATGAATATTCTAATTATATTTTGTTTGTAGAAAAATTGATATTTTTCATACTCTTTAGTTCTTTCCATCTTTCTTGTTTATGTTTGTGGTTAGATTTTCTCCCTTTTTTTGGCATCCATTCTGCACTATGTGCACTTATGTATACTTTTATAATAATAGTAATTATTCTTTTGTCCTTGGTGTAGGGCCATTCTGATGGTGAATTCTATCAGTTTCTGCTTATTTGACAAAATACTTTATTTCTCTTTAGTTTATAAAGGCTTGTTTCCTGAATCCAGAGTTCTGGCAGTGTTGTTTGTTGTTTTTCCTTTCAGTTTCAGTATGTCATCTCTACTACTTTTACAGTTGGTAAGATCTCTGTATAGAAATCTGCTGTCCTTTTCCCCCCACCCAGTACCACATCATGTTCTCCTCTTCCCCCCGCACTCCACCCACTTTCCCTCCCAGAGGGAGGGAAACAGGCATCCTCGGAAGGTAGGAGGTTAGGTGAACACTCCAGAATGTACCAGAGACTTGAGAGGTGAGAGACTCTCAGGAATCAAAGAGAGGGACCTTAGACGAAATGCCCTACAGTAGGGAGAGGGACTTATAGAGTCCACCTCTAGCAGGAAGTCAGGGCATCAAGTGGAGAGATGGGGATGCCATCCCACAGTCAAAACTCTGATCCATAATTGTTCCTGTCTGAAAGAACTGCAGGGATGGAAATGGAGAAAATGGCCGGAGGGAAAGAAGGTCCAACTACAGCCCCAAATTGGGATCCAGCTCAAGGGGAGGCCCCAAGGTCTGACACTATTTCTGAGTCTATGGAGCACTCACCAAAATGGACCTATCATGACTGCCCTCTGAAAGACCCGACACACAGATGTTTGCACCCAATCAATGGACAGAAGCTGCTGACCCTGTGGTTGAATTAGGGAAAAGCTGGAAGAAGCTGAGGAGGAGGGCCTATAGGAGAACCAGCAGTCTCAATTAACCTGGACCCAGAGATCTCTCAAACACTGTACCACCAACCAGGCAGCATATACCAGCTGATATGAGGCCCCCAACACATACAGCAGAGGACTGCCGGGTCTGGGTTTAGTCAGAGAAGACGCATCTAACTCTCCTGAGACTGGAGGCCCCAGGAAGTTTAGAGGTCTGGTTGGGTGGGTGGTGTGTGGTAGGGACATCCTCGTGGAGACGGGTTGGGGAGGAGGTATGGGATGTGGAACTGTCAAGGGTAGGCTGGGAGGGGAATCAAATCTTAAGTGTAAAGTAAAGTAAAATAAATAAATAAGTAAACGAATAAATAAGATACAAATCTGTGTGTGTAGTGGCATAAGAATGAGTATTTACTGTCCTTAGGCTTCCATGTCTTCTTCTTTTGACATTTTTCCCCTATAATGTAGTGTGTGTGTGTGTGTGTGTGTGTGTGTGTGTGTGTGTGTGTGTGTACTTACTTGTTTCCATCTGAGGCCTGGGGATCTTGCAGCTATTCATTCAGATTTGACCAAGCCCTTTCCTCTGCTGCCACTCCTACAATGTGAACACTTGCTCACTTCATAGTATCTATGGTTCACATGGTTTAGCAATTCTTTTCATTCTATTTTTCTATCTGACTAGATATGTTTATGACTACTTAAGCTCATAATATTTTGTTTGACTTATTCTGTTGGAGAACTTTGTAATTTTGTTTTACATTTAATTTGTATCAGTTTTGAACTCTAAGATGTTTCATAAGTTATTTTTTTATGATTTCTATCTCTTTAGTTCTCATTTAATAAAAACAGTCTACCCCCATTTTGTTGCATTATTTATTACATACTGTAATATATATCTTTTGCTGCTTTTTAATTTAAATGTTTATTTTTTGATGCTTTTTATTAAAGAAGATTTTTTGATATAATCCATTCTGATTATAGTTCTCACTTCCCCAACACCTCCTAGATCCTCCCCACCTCCCCACTCACCCAAATTTACATCCTTTTTTGGTCTCTCATATCAGAAAACAAACAGGCATTGAAGAAAGAAAAAAAGAAAGAAAGGAAGGAAGGAAGGAAGGAAGGAAGGAAGGAAGGAAGAGAAAAGAAAGGAAAAAGAGTAATAATAAAAACAAACAAACCCCAAGAAAAACAAAGAGCCAAAGAAAGGCATAAGACACACACACAGATGCAGGGAGACTCACCTTGCCTTTCCATTGAGCCAGACTGTTAGCCTTACTCTGATCTTTATTATTTCATTATTTTGATAATGTAGTGTAATTATTAAGGCAGAATTACTAATTATGTTATAAAGTTTTATTTATGCAAATCTTTAGCTGTATTTCACAAATTTTGACTAGTATTATTTACATCTTAAGTCATTTCTAAATAGTTTCTAAGACTGGTTTCTTTTGTTGTATTTGTCATTTAAAGTGTTTTTGTTAAATATCTAAGTGTTTAGAGATTTCCTTATCTTCAACTTGTATATTCTCCTAGAGCACATTTTGTATAACCTCACACTTAGTATTCCTTTGTCCCCACCCCCATCCCCTACCCCCGCCATTGCAGTTGAGCTTGGTGGACAGCTTACCTGGAGGGCATGTATATTTTGCTGAGTAGCTTACTTGGTATCCCTTCCTTCAGTGAATAACTGTGAGAGGTGCCTGCACCTCTAATGATGCTTTCCTCTCAGTGATTATGTTGGAAAAGGAATTTGAAGTTCTCACAGTATAAGTGCTTATACCAATTTTAAGAATTCTTGAGTTGGAACATTTACCATCATGGGTTTTTCCATATAATCTCTATTGATTTTTGTGGGGAGATTGAAAACTCGATCACTACCTTTGTAGAATTCTCAGTTTTTAACATGAATAAAATTATTACAGATCTTACAATCCCAAGGGACATTTTTATGGACAAGAAACAAATAGCTATTCTCACTAGTCAATTATCTATCAATTCATATTTTGGTGAGCACAGAATTTATTTATTCAAGTCCAAGTGGATCAAGGACCTCAACATAAAACCAGATACACTAAGTCCAACACAAGAGAAAGTGTGAAAGAGCCTCAAACTCATTGGCACAGGGGGAAATTTCCTGAACAGAAAATCAATGGCTCAGGCACTAAGATCAACAATTGATAAATGGAACTTCATGAAACGGAAATGCTTCTGTAAGGCAAAAAGGCACTAAGATCAACAATTGATAAATGGAACTTCATGAAACGGAAATGCTTCTGTAAGGCAAAAAGACATAGTCAATGGGACAAATGGCAACCCACAGAATGGAAAAAAATCTTCACTAACACCACTTCTGATAGAGGGCTAATATCCAAAATACATAAAGAACTCAAGAAGCTAACCTCCAAAAAACCAAACAACCCAATCAAAAAAATGGGGTATAGAACCTGAGAATTCACAACAGAGGAATCTCAATTGGCTAAGAAGCAGTTAAACAAATGTTCAAAGTCCTTAGTCATCAGGGAAATGCAAATCAAAACGACTCTGAGATTCCACTTTACCCCAATCAGAATGGCTAAGATAAAAAACTCAGATGACAACAGATGCTGGTGAGGATGTGGAGAAAGAGGAACACTCCTCCATTGCTCCATTGAAACTAGTACAACCACTTTGGAAATCAATCTGGTAGTTCTTTAGAAAATTGGAAATAGACCTATCTGAAGACCCAGCTATATCACTCTTGACACACTATTTTATTAAATTAATATACACAGTATATGGAGGACGTAACTATTCTAGATTTTCACTTATGAGTAAGAAAA
>JADRCD010112309.1:0-12130 GCA_019843815.1 Montemys delectorum
AGTCAAAGGACACTTGAGTTCAATGTTCTCCTCTGTCTCAAGCTGGTGCAGTCTCTCCAGGGAAGTGTCAGTCTCCAGCTAGCCTAGGTCCTGTCTGCTATCCGAGGCACTGCCCTCTGCTGGGAGAGCCTTGGCCTGTGAGGTCTGAGTCTCCCCTTAGGTCACAGTTCCTTCCACACTTGCTGTTGCCAGATTTGGAGCTCTGCTGCTCATCTCCCAGTCTGACTGTCTCCAGACTGTCTGTTGGAATCCACAGCCCTTCCCCAGCCATGCTTAGAACCGAGTATGGAAATTCCTCTTCTGATCCAGCTAGCAGTGAGCCATCAAAGCAAGGCTCTTTCACCAAAGTTTCAAAGCAGTGCTTTTCTGAGGCCATCTCACCTGTTGGCAACTTTAATATCTCAGCTTTGGCCTCTTTGAGGGGAAAGTGCTTTGCTTTTATGTGTATTGAAACATCCTCTTCCAAACAGGAGAGTCCTACTGAGCGACTCAGCACTCCTGGATAGATGAATGTTAGACCCAGTCTGAAGATGCTTTCAAATCTTGTCAGGAAGGGTATTGGCTAATTAACTCCACCACCCATTAGGAAGTTAGACTTGGAAACTACTTCAGTTCCAATTTATTTCAGGTAATTTTAAGAGCTGGATGTGCTTTAAAACAGAATACTGTGTAATTTATAGGCCCAAGAGAACATTTTTATATGTTGGTTTGAAAAGCTGGCCTATGGAGGGTTGAAAGAGAACAGTGGTGAACAAATACATAGTTGCTCTCATTTTGTAAATTATGAGTTCAATACTGCCTTTGACTTGGACACAAAGCCATTAATTATGGCTTCAGAGTATTTTGGGTAGACTTTCATTTTCCAAATGATTTTATTTTTAAAACAATTTGAAATTATTGTAGATAAGGAAGTAATTATAATCTTTTAATTTTTATATTATTATTGTGTAGTTATACATGCATGGTGTGTGTGTGTGTGTGTGTGTGTGTGTGTGTGTAAATGGAGGTCCAAGGACCTCAGGAAAATCAGTTTTCTTCTTCCATCTTGGATTCTTGAGATCAAACTCTTATTGCTGGGCTTGTCAGCAAATGTCCTCCCCGCCCCAGCCATCTTTCAGGCCCTAATGTTTATAATGTTTTGAAAGGAGGAACTAAATAAGATTGTTAATCACCACTTCATCAAAAAACAATCTCCCAACCATTTAGGGACCGGTCTGTCCAATTTTAAACAAACTCTAGGCTTCTGCCTGCCTCTCTGAACAGCTCTATACTTAGAAAAGTATTTCTCATGCATTATCTGATGAGGCCCCAGTTGTTCACCAGCATACTCGCAATAGGCAGGGAGGGGTATAAAGACAATTTAAAAGGGTTTGGCCTGGCAGTTGAGAATCTGTGCTCTGAATGGTACATTCGAATTGTAGCTCTGCAGCCATCTAGCTGTACGACCTTAAGAGAGTTTGTGGCTCTGAGCCTGGAGCTCCTCACCTGTAAAGAGAGATAAGAGTTTGACAGGGAATGAAGTGAAGTATTAGAGGTAACAGAGAGTGCACATTCCCCTTGAACTTTACAAAGCTTCAACACGTACATTTGATGTCTGTATAACAATTGAATGGTGCTGTGGATGTTGCTCAGGTGGGAAAGACATTGCCTAGCATGCATAAATCCCTGATTTGAATCATCCCTGTAATGCCAGGACTTGGGAAGTGGAAGCAGGGGGATCAGAATTTCAAGGTCATCTTGAGCTACATAGTTGAGTTTGAAGCCAGTTTCGAACACATAACATACCAATTTTTTTTAAATGCTAATAAAATTAAAAGTGAAAAAATGTTAGGGAAGAAAACGTTAAAGGCTTAATGTGTCCAAATGACACATAAGTAAGTACAGAGCAGCCCAGAGAGGCTGGAGTTTGTTTAAACTGGACAGACCAGTCCCTAAATGGTTGGGAGATTGGTTTTTGATGAAGTGGTGATTAAATAGTTTGCTGGTGTATAAAGCTAAAAGCTTCGCGTGTTTTGTTTCAGGGTAAAACAATTTTTTACATGCTAGTGTGTCTGTGAATCCACCTCTTACACACGCATTTTTAATTAAATTAATATTTACACTATTCTGTACCTTAATATTTTGCACTTAAAACACCTTGATGTTTTTTTCCCTTTTCAGAACCTATAAGTTTCTTTTTTCCTTTAAGTTCCTTATTTACTCGGTTGCTGAATCAAATAACCCACCTTCCCACTCAAGGACAATCTTGGCTTCCAGTTCCTTGCACTGAATGGCTTATGCAAATGTCATTGCTAGCTAATCTTCAAGCGATTTCCTAGTTGTTCAAGAATGGAAGCAAAGGGTATTTGCACATAAAATTCTTTAGGAAAATATTGCCAAATTGTTCTTCCACAATTGTATGTTGAATCAAGGGGTAGAATAGTATAACTATTAATTTAATTAAAAAATGTGTGTAAGAAGTGAATTCACAGACACAGTAGCATGTGCCTTCTCACTGGTGATGTATGGCCACTTTACTTTCTTTGTAACCACGTATTACTAAGTTTAGCATTTTATGGATATTGTTACTTGTTTTAGAGTATCTATAGGATTGAAATATGCAGGGTAGTATTCTAGAAGGAATTTGAGCTTCAGAATTAGAAAGCCAGGACACATTCATTCCTTTGTTTCTAAAGTTGATCATAGTAATCTAAGTCCTAGAATAAACAAGACAACCGACTCAAAGCACTTAGTCTTGCAGACACTAACTGGTCAGAAGAAGCAAACTGCTCTAATCATACACTTCATCTCCATTGGAGGACATCAAAACCCATGCCTTGAGATTAAGAATTTTTGTTTTAATTCTGTACACATCTCCTCTCCCATGCAGCTACTGCACAGGTCTCATTCTCAATAGCACAAACTTTTTTTTTTTTAAACATGGTATGAAGAAAGCGTATACATTGTCGAATATGTAAATCACAGGGAAATATTTTCAGTTTTTTAAAATCATCCTGGCAGATGTTCAAAGTCCTCGACAGTGTGCTTGAGGCACTAGCAGCTCACATCTGTTAACTCTTCTGTTCTTTCAAGGCCACACTTTGTCAGAAGATGTCCTTACAGCTGTTAACTGTGAGAAATAACTTACTTCAAGGTCCAGAGGAAAAGCCTTGTCCCAAGGCCTACCTTCTTTCTGGCCTCCATTTGCTGAGATCCTAGGATGAATGAGTCAGCAGTGTCTTCCTCATTCACCTCAGGGCTTCCGGAGCCCCACCCCTACCAGACCATTTAGATTGGCCAAAGGTCCTTGTCGCTCCAACTAGCTTCTCAAATCCCTAAATCTTCCCTTTTGAATCCTGCTTACTGGTCTTGCTCATTGGTCTATATTTTCTTATCTTTTTCTCATTATAAAGATTAATAGTCTTCGAAATAGATGAGATAAATGTGTAGTCCCATGATTAACAGAAAAGTCATCATTAATAGTTTACCATCAGTTTGCAAATTGTTTCTGTGGTAATTAATTTTAATGATGATGCACCATCGACACCCATGAAAACACACACACACACACACACACACACACACACACACAATGTTTAACAAAGAATGGAATTATAAACTTTTGAGAGGAGATTTTTTGTTTACTGAAATATGATATTTGTAAAAAGAACTAAAAATAGTTCCTACCAATGACCCAAGTAGGCCTTCTTTCTTAAAATCAGAATTGTAATTTAATTTCATTCAATCCCGCCTACCTGGAATTCTTCACCCATCCACTGGGATTTCATGAAAGAGACTGATTATCACATATCCACAATCCCAGCCTGGTCAGACAAACATTCACATATCAACACAGACATTGTTTCCCAAGTTGTAAAACTAATTCCTCAAAACTCAGGGAATCATTAAACACAAATGTACCTAATACATTTTTTGGTCTAAGGTAAGGTGGAACTTTTAAATTTGGACCCTCCCTAGTCAATATTCATTAATTGGTTAATTCACCACCCATGGAACCACTAAATCCCTATCCTGGCTGAGCATTTTGTTAGCATTGTTAGGAAGACAGAATAAATTCAACATGTACAGAGAAACCTGGCAAGTCAAGTCCTATGATGGGGATATGGCCAGAAGGCTCTAGAGGAGTTTTCTTCAGACCCCAAGTAAAGAAGACCAGAAAGGTTAATCGGAACTAGAGACAGACAAAAAAAAAATACCTTGTGTAATAAGATTTTGACCTTTCCCATGGATACTGTAGGAAGTCATAAATGACACCTTCTCAAAGGTCAGGGAATATATTACATTAAGCAATAGGTTGGTGGGCTACAGCACTGGCCTAGGATCAACATTCCGTGGTGTTGCTTGAGAAATGACTTAGCTTCTCTGAGCTTCCATTTCTATAAGTGTAAAGGTCAAATGGCAACCCCCTCCAAATATCTGGCATTTGGTAGGTGCTTAACTGAACATGGTGATCATGGGCAGGTTTGAGCATTCTAAAACTAAAAACATCCAAGACTTATATAATTGAGGGCTGGAGGAGTTGACCCAATTGTTAACAGCACTGGCTGTGCAAGTAGGAGAACCTGAATTCAAATCCCCAACCCATATGAAAGGCAGGGTGTAGCTTTGTGGGCATCTGTATCCATACACCAGTACCTGCTTGGGGGAGGGACAGAAAGACACGTGGACTTGCTGGCCACCAGCCTATTCCATGTTCAGTGAAAGACCCTGTTTCTGGGCAATAAGGCAAATGGCAATAGAGCAGGACCTGTGGCCTTCTCACACACACATGGGTGTATGAACTGCAAACAAGTACAACACACGCATGCTCAAAACATGATTATTACAACTCATTTCATACTGCAGGATACTTCAAATGTAAAGGCTAGATTGGATATGGCAGATCACATACTAGGCCTTTGGTAAAGTGATTAACACACATTTTATTTAATTTTTTGTTGTTGTTGTTTTTTCGAGACAGGGTTTCCTCTGTGTAGCCCTGGCTGTCCTGGAACTCACGCTGTAGACCAGGCTGGCCTCAAACTCAGGCCTGCCTCTGCCTCCCAAGTGCTGGGATGAAAGGCGTGCGCCATCACCACCGGGCTTATTTAATTCTTCTAATGTCCTTAAGAAGTACCTATTCCCAGAACTCCCAACTCTATGAACCAAGGAGTGAGTGCTCAGAGCACTTTGTGTGTATAAAGTCGAACAATTTGTCCTGGGTAGAGCCTGCATTGCACCTCAGTTCACTTTGACCCCAGAGCCTGTACTAGATTCATTTACCACCTCATTCCACGGCAGCCAGTTCTGCTTCAGTGGAGAACAGGACCTAAGTTCGAGTGAAACAATAACAAAAAAATGTGTATTTTCTTATTCTATTTCTATGACCGAGAGCAAGGTTAGTTATTTGGAAGGATGTCATATGCCCTTCGGGGAACTTGCCACCAGGACCCTGCCATAGAACCCTTGACCTTGGGTCTGTGGCACACTGTGCTAAGATGCTGGTGATTGTCACATTTACCTTCCAAAGTTCTCTGGGGCCTTTCTAGAAAAAAAAAATCAAAACAAAACAAAAAACAAAATCCCCAAAAGTCATAAACAAAAACAGAAACAAACAAACAAACAAACAAACAAAAACCTCTTACTACTGAGAGCATTTGCCTGCATGGGTTGAAGTAGGGGCGTGCTTCATTATTTTCACGACTATTATTACAAATGGCAGTTAGGTTTATTGGGCACTAGCCATGTAAAATTTTGTGGAACATTTCAGTCCTTTTAGCAACATCACAAGGCAATTAATAGTACCATTATCTCGAGGTTAGAGATGAGGAAACAGTACCAGCAGTTAAGGTTGAGCCAAGAAGTGGTACACATTTTAGGAACCTTAGAGCAGTGGTTCTCAACCTGTGGGTTGTGACCCCATTGGCAAACCTCTATCTCCAAGAATATTTACATTATGATTGATAACAGTAGTAAAATTGCAGTCATGAAGTGGCAATGAAAATAATGTTAGGGATGGATGAAGTAGCAATGGAAAATAATGTTACAGTTCCACAACATGAGGAACTGTAGTAAAGGGTCGCAGTGTAGGAAGGTGGAGAACTACTACCTTAATTTCTCTTTTTGTATCTATGACTATATCATTACCAATTACAAATATAATCCTCTTGAATATTTCTACTGACCACATGATTTAATTACTACATCCTTCAAACCCTATTTCCATAATGTATATACAGATCAAGCCTCATTCTTTAGAAGTTATCTGCCCCTTCTCCATCTATATAATCCTTCTTCCTCGTTAATCTAGATTTATGATAATTACATGGAAGGCTAAATTGTTATTGTTCAGTATGAACACTTACTATGAGTTTGAAGGTTCTTCAAAGGTTGAAAAGCATGGTTAGAGAAGTGCTGTGGACTCCAGTCCCAGCCAATATAACTTCCAAGGAGATTTTAACCTTTAACTGCTTCAAAGCTTACAGGATGCAACTGTGATTTAGGACTCTGTGAATTCGGAGGAATGTCCATAGCAGGTAACCAAACTAGAGTAGAAGCTATTCTGAAGTTTGAATTCTTGAACATTCAAACAGATGGATATCTAATTGCTTTTATTGGTTGATATTTAAGATGAGGGATGATGTTAGAAAACTGATATAAAGATATGGTAATGTAATAGTAGGGTTGTGGTTTCAAAATGGTTTCAAAATGGTGTATGTATGTGTCTATATGTGTATTGTGTGGGTGCAGGCATACCATAGCATTTGTGTGGAGGACAGTATCAAGAAATTAGGTCTCCATACATCTTGGTCTTGACATAAGGCCTCTCTTGCTGTTGGTACTGTGCTGTGTACTCCAGGCTAGCTGGCTAATGAGCTTTTGATGGATTCTCGTGTCTGCATCTGCCATCCTGGTTTAAGAATTCTAAGAGTACAGATGTTCACCACCCCATTAAGTTTTACATGGAGGCTAGACCTCAAGTCATTAGGCGTGCCAGCCAAGTGCCTTTACCCCCCTCAGCCATGTAGCCAGCTTCAGATAGGATCATTCACTAAAATACATCATTGTTTTAATTTCATATTAATGGTAACTTTATAGTTGCCCACCTCGTGTGGGGTAGTTAGCAGAATATGCAGAATTCTGGCACTAGGTGTCAGCAGAAGATTAAATTAAAAATACCCACTTTCTTTTTTTTTTTAGTTCTATTTTCTATATTTTTCAAAGTACTTACAACAATAAATCTATAATACATTTCCTGGATTTTGTAGCCAAGACACAGCATACTTGTTTGTGGCTATATCAATATCAATGTGAATAAGGTTGGATTGCTGCCTTTCAGGGTAGGCGCCTTAGGGGGATTGCCATGGCTTAAGAAATTTTAGACTATATATGACCTCAGTTAGAAGAGTCTGGAACCTAAACATCTGATTATCTTATACATGGTCATGTCATGTTCACATCAATCATAGTGCTTGTGTGGATTAACTACACTCTCTTCCAACATGGACAACAGGAATAAAATAAAGAAAACTGCTCTTAGAACCATGTGTGTCTGTTGAACCTGAGGACATCTCAAACTTGCCACAAGTTGAGCATATTGCAATTCTGAAATACTCACAAGCCAGACCTTTTTCAGTGTCAGCATACTACAAATGGGAGAGTCCATACCTGGCCCCGTGCTAGAGTTGTGGTCAAGATTCAGGTACACTAAAAATGTATACATTTCCCTTCAGGCTCTGTGTAGAAGATGTCTATGAAACAAATTAATTTCCTGTCTGGAGTTGGCTTGTGCCTCCCAGGTGTCTCACTGAGTCTGTACAAATGTCTCCACATCCAAAACTGCTGAGGAGTCTTCAGTACTCGTGCTTCCCAGGATTTCACAAAAGCGATACTCATTCTGTATCCTTATATACTTAGATGTTTCCTTTTACTACCCACACTCTTTACAACTCCATTTTATGTTCCCTTCCATGTATTGAAAATAGAACTTAGGATACCACCTTCAAGGTTGCACTTGTCCTCAGTTCCCATAATAAAGAACTATTAAGTCTTGCAAATCATTTCCTCACTATTTCTCAATTCTTCTAATTGATGTGTGCCATACTATTTGTGTGTGTGTGTGTGTGTGTGTGTGTGTGTGTATTTCAGAAAACACTTGCATAACATTGTTCTTAAAAATTATGATAGCCCTAAATGGTTTGGATGACTCCAATCTTTCCTTTAAGCTTTCATGAAGAAAGCCTATTCTGTTTATTTATTTATCTATTTATTTTATGTATAGGAGTACACTGTAGCTGTCTTCATGCACACCAAAAGAGGGCATCAGATCTCATTACAGATGGTTGTGAGCCACCATGGGGTGGTTGGGAATTGAACTCAGGACCTCTGTAAGAGCAGCCAGTGCTCTTAACCACTGAGCCGTCTCTCTGAAAGCCTATTTTGTTAATAACCTACTTCTTTCTGTTGGCTTTCTCCCATGCTTTGTCAAAATTCAACACATTCATGTGTACACATGTGTGTGTGTGTAGGCCAGAAGTTGATGTTTGGTGCCTTTTAAATCTTATGTTTTGATACAGGCTCTCTCACTGAGCCTAGAGTTAGTCAATTGGCCTAGATTGTCCAGTCAAGGAACTCCAGGTATGTATGGATCTCAGTCCTGACACCCTATGTTGGGATTAAAAATGCATGCTGTTGTGCCCAGCCTAATATTTTATATAACACATAAGAGGTAAAAATCCATTTGCTATAGTTTAACAGATATTCATTATTTACCACCACAGCACTGTACTATAAATAATCCTAAGCAATGTAAAAAATATGAGATATTACCTTGACTATTACAGATTTTACTAGTTCTTTCATAGTTTTGTGCAATGTATATTGATCACATTCACCCCATCCCAACTTTTCTGAGATCCATCAACCTTCCCTACCCACCCAACTTCATGGCCTTCTTTAAACCATTCAAGACCAACTTATGATGCTCAAATATTCTTGGATTTTCCACTGGCATACGGTTGACTGTCCAAGAGTGACACTCTTAAAGAAAACTCTCTCTCTCTCTCTCTCTCTCTCTCTCCCTCCCTCCCTCCCTCCCTCCCTCCCAGGAGTTAACAGTTGACAATCTCTCCACAGTTATTGTAGGATTGTAAGCACAGTTTTCTTCTCCATGCTGGCCTTTGGACCAACTTAGACTTGCATATATTTAGGAATGTTGTCAAAACTACTGTTTCCTTGTAGTTATTCCCCTCTTCTGGCTCTTACACTCTTGGGAGTAGGTGCATAATATATGCATTTCTTTTGGGGATGAGCATTCTGCAGTCTATCCTCTGCACTGTGGCCACTTGTAGGTCCCCATGTTAAACATCATCCACTGAAAATAGAGCCTTCCCAGAGGAGAACTTAGAGATTCATTGATCTATGGGTACAATAATAAGTCATTGGAAGTTGGCATAACTGTGCCCATTTGGCATCACAATAGTAGTAGGTTCTCCCCCTAGAGCCTAATTATCTATCTAGCCATAGGTTGTTAGACCAATAATGGTGCAAGGTCCTGGTATTATCTTTTGGAGCTGGACTCAAATCTGGTGAAAAAGTTTTTGGTTACTCCTATGATATTCATGCCACTCTTGCACGGATGCACAATGTGCACTGAGGTATGCTGGAAGCTTCACATCTGGCTACGGTTGGTATTTGTTTTCCTCCTCAGTAGCCTGCATAGCACTTTCCAGTAGGGATGGGATTTCCAAGTTAGTACTAGCTTGTTTTCATCATGTTCTATAACTCAAGTATGTGGGGTTTTAGCAATAGAGTATTACTCTCATGTTTTGGAAGGCAAAGAGCAATGGCAATAGCCTGTGCTGTATGGGGATCTATGAGACCTCACATGCCAGCAACTCTGAAAGATATAGCCCATTGATAGAATTAGGCTTTTTATTTGTTATTCTCTACTGGAAACTGATTACCTAATTCTAAAAACATATATGGAAAGCTATAATTTCCTGTATTCAAAACTTATTTAAAACACAAAAATAAGCCTGGCATGCTGGCACATGCCTTTTAATCTTTGCACTTGGGAGAAAGAGACAGGTGGATTTCTGAGTTTGAGACTAGCCTTCTCTATAATGAGAGTTCCAGGACAGCCAGGGCTATACAGAGAAACCCTGTCTTGAAAAAAAAAAAAAACCAACAACATAGAATCAAACATACAAACAAACAAAAAAGAAAAATAAGATGTATTTTTGTTATTCTGGGTACCAAGCAACACCATGTAAGTTTTAGAATCAGCTAACAAACATCTAAAAAAAAAAAAAAAAAAAAAAAAAGGAAAAAGAAAAAAATAGATGACCTAGATAAAGTTTGTGTTGAATCTGCAGATTAAACCAAATTATGCACCCAAACTCATAAGATATGTTAGCATATAATGTTTTATCCTTGGAATATTTTGTTGGGTTTCAGTATATAGGCAAACAAATAATATAGACTATATAATGAGATTTCCTTCTTATTCTATTTTTGAATAGTTTGTGAAGAAATATTACTAATTTATCTTTAAGTATTTGGTAGAATTAATAATTGAAGGCACTGGCACCTGGCTCAACATTTTTTTCTTTGTGAGTAGTTTTCTTTTTTGCTTTTAAATAAGTCAAACTCTTTCATCTTTAGATCTGTTCAGGTTACTTATTCTTTTCCTTGAATCAGTTTTGGTAGTTCATGTCTTTCTAGAAATTGGAATGTCTTGTCTAAGTTATTTATTTGCAAACAATTTATTGCTCATAGTATTCCTTTATAGTCTTTTCTATTTCTGTAAAATTGATACTAATGTTCTCTCCTTTTCACACACACACACACACACACACACACACACACACACACGCGCGCGCACACAGAGTGGGTGGAGGGAGACATCTACTCATATATTCATTCCTATTTAGAAACCCAACCCACACATCATGCATTAGAGAAAGGTTTTGGATACTTTCTCACTTTAAAAGAAATCGAGAGCTAGTGATATGACTCAGAGTTAGAGGTGTTGGTTGCCAAGCATGGCATGAGTTCTAAGCCCTGAATTCACATGGCAGAAGGAAAAACTAACTCCTACAAGGTATCCTCTGGCTTCCCTTTAAAAAAAAAAATCACCATTTGATGAAAATGGACATGTACCTGAAAGTTGACAAAGAGGTGTTTGACTTCACTCTGTAATGAGAAAGATGTAGATCAAAGCCACACTAAAGAACTTTTTCTAACATCAGGTTTTCAAAGAACAAAATGTTTAACAGTATGCTTCAGCGACAAGGGTATTGAGAAACGAACATGTACAGACTGTGATCGTGAGACACGAAGCTGGGAGGTTCTAAGCATATTTGAAAATTTATATCACGAGTATAGTGCTACAGACCCTTTGAAGGAGCAATTCTTTTAGAGTATACCAAGCAGATATTTAGAAATGCACTTGAAATGATGTAGGTAAGGCATAGTATTACTGCAGCAAATACTAAGGCAGTTAAGTATTCAAAACATTATCATCTCCTATTTGGCTCCTCCTCCAAACACCATTGCTTTGGCATTAACTTTCAACATAAGCATTGAATTGGGATAAAGACATTCGAATTGGGAACAAAACTATAGAAACTACACAAATATGTAGAGAATGACCACCACAGTCTTAAGTGACAGATTGATCATTGAAAAAAAAATAGTAAAGGTGTTTGAAAAATTCCTAGACTCAAATGAAAGTGAGACTACAACTTTTGAATAGAACTAAACCAATTTTAAGAGGAAAGTTTATATCTATAACAGTTTGCATTAAAAAATCCCAAGATATCTCAAATACATAACCCAATGATAAACCTCAAAAACTTAGAATAAGAAAAAATTAATTCCTTAAAGATTATACAGCAAGAAATAATAAACATCAGAGCATAACTATGAACTAGAGATTGATAGAACAATGCATAGAATCAATCAAGACAGAGCTAGTTCTTTTAAACAAAACTGAAAAACACCTAGACTGACTAAGGAAAAGAGAGAAAACCCAAATTAATAAATATAGAGGTGAAAAAGAGGATTTTGTCCTAACAGATTCCAATAAAATCAAGAAAATATTTTGAAAACTTCTATTTTAAAAACCTGAATAAAAACTGGGTGGTGT
>JADRCD010112321.1:0-12817 GCA_019843815.1 Montemys delectorum
TTTTTTTTTTTCTGTAATTCAAAAACTTCATGTAAACTTCAGGGTATCACAACTCGAACCACCTTTCACAGAGCAAATGGATTCCAGAGAAGTACTCTTGTCATATTGTAGGGTGGTGGGCAGTGAGAGGAAGCCTGGTAATATTGAGCTGGGTTGGAAGCCCCGGGTACCAACAAAGAGACCGTAGCAGCTTCACCTGCTCCCAACACCAGGCCCCTGGCACATAGCCACAGCCCCCATAGAGAGAGTTGTGACCATCAGTCATGTAGGGGCAGTGCCCCCAAGCCTCTCCACATGTAGATAAGGCATCCCTAACATCTCAGACCAAGCCAATAGAAGCACCTTCTCTCAGATCACAACCCACCCCAAAACTGTATATAAGATCCTATCCAGAAGGAATAAAGGAGCATGTGAGATGTATTCCATGATCTGAAAGAGTCTGTCACAAGAGCTGTAACACTGCCTAGGAAGAGAACGCTCTCCTGAAGCTTTCATAGCTAGAAGGACACCAGCACAGCTTCACCAGAGCAGCAGTGGTGGCTGCACTTCCCGCTCCCTGCTCAAGCTCCCTCCCGTTTGCTTGAACATTCCTGCTAGGCTGGGCCAGAAACCTCTACAGATAGCATCGGGTGCACAGACTGGCAACTGGCCACCATATGGGGCACAAACAGCAATAAACATACTACAATGGATACCAAGGGATGGTGACCTCAACTCTGGAGATAAGCAACTGGTCCCTTCCTGCTGTGCTTTCACTCAGCACCATCACATGGATTTGGACAAGCTGGAGGTACAACTCAAGCCTTCTGTCCAGAGCTACTCTCTGGTGGTGGCTGAAGGTCCCTCTAGCCCCTCTCTAAATCCCAACAGCTCAAAATAGGAGTTGGTAAAGACTATCTAACTTCTTAAAACAAAAACAAAAGACCTGGTAACACCACAGCCACTAAAAAGTCACAGGGCAGCTGCCAGTTCTTAGATCTGCAGGAAGGCTTAGTATTTTGGACCTCTGTGGCATCCCCCCAAAGGCAATAGGACATGGGAATATTCTCATTGGACAAGACACTTTCTCCTCTTTTCTATCATGGGCCACTCATCATTGCATTAAAAAAAATCCTCCCAGGTCAGGGAGATATGTGTCCTACTAAAATCCCACGGAATAAAAATAGCCAAAAAACCAAGCCTCCTTGTTTTGGGAGGAAGTCCTTCAGATAGCACCATGCACAGCCAATGATAATATTTACAGCCCTGACTCATGAACCCAAGTAGCTTCTCTGATCTGAAACAGAGATTGACATTCAAGAAGGAAAAGAATCCCTCCTGTGATTTTTTTTTGTTGCTAATCTTAGCTGCAATTCTGCAAAGCATAGGACCATCTAAAATAGGGTAGGCTGATAACAATACAGCCCCTGAGCCCCCTCAGTCAGAAGAACCCAATGCTCAAGGTCCTAAAGACCACCCTATTTCAGATCTCACAGCCCTTACCTAATAAAGGAAATAAAATCCATCTACCCACCCCTGCTTCCTTATCCCTCAGAGGAAACACTAAATAAACTGTCTGCTCCTCCTACTCCTCCTTTCCTTGCCCAAGGACAGGGCTCCATTAGAAAAAAACGAATGAGCTTCCACAGTTCTTCCCCCCTACTCCATCTTCCCCCATCCAACCAGGAAGCCATCTCTCCTATCCCCTCCCAGAGCCCCAAAGGCCAAAAACCTACAAAACACTTAGACAAAAACCCACCAAATGCTGTAGTCCCCAACCATCTACCACACAACAACTTTGTAATTTTCGTAACTTCCTTGCAAAAACAAACCCCACCTCCCATGTTACTCAGAATTCCAATACAGAACTAGAGTCCCAAAACACTCCAGCATTTCCATTAATATTAACCCCAGTCAAACTAAACCACTCAACTGCTACCCATTCCAAGCCTCAGACTTAAAAGAACTCAGGCAGGCAGTGAAGGAAGATGGCATCCACGCACCCTGGACAAAATCTCTCCAACAGAGCCATATTGCCAACCTAAACATGCCCCAAGATTGGAGAAATATTTGCTGCTCCTCCCTGCCCAGCCCAAAGTTCTTAGAGGGGGAAACTCTATTTCAAGATGAATGTCACCAGCATGTCAGGCAAAATTGAGACTGAGGTGACAGCTCCATGGGGTTTTGATGAACTCTGGCCAGGAAGACTTTTCCACTGGAGCACAGCAGGTGACACAGCCAGCAGGGAATTATGAAGAGGTCCACCTCTGTGAAATGCAGCCTTGGGACAGACTCACCCCACCCTCAGATTTAGAAGACCCAGCCTCCTCCCTGCTCTCTAGGTCAAAAGCCGGGAGAACCCCTATCCAATTTTATTCTCAGAACTAGAAGGAGCCTAGAAAGAAAAATCCTCAACCCCAGAGCCAGAAATCTCCTTCTTAAAACCATTGTATGGGAATCCAGACTAATCTGCCAGGGTCTCTGAGAGGAGTCCCACAATAGGTGGATTTTGGCAACCCAAGATAGAGGAACCACATCACACCAGATTACATCTGTGGCTCAGACATTTGTAGCAGCAGTAATAACGGAAGGAATCTGCTTCAAATGTGGAGGGACAGAACATTGGAGAAATGAATGCCCACAAAATTCCCTTCCCATAACAGATCCTAATCCCCCTAAGAAAATTTGCTCCCCATTTCAGGAAAGGTCTCCACCCGAAAAGATATTGTACCTCCATATACGATAAGGATCCCACTGGAGCCTTTAAACTTCAGAGTGGGTAGCCTTCAGCCCGAATCCATAGAAGCCTCATGGGTGTCCAGCATCTCAGAAGGCTCCCACTCAAAATTAACCATTAAAATAGGTACAAGCCATTCAAGTGCCTTATTGATACTGAAGCAGACAAGACAATTTTAAGACAAGAGATCCCACAAGACTGGCAACTGATCCCTGGGCCCCAGCTCCTAGGCAAAGATATATTTATCACTAAACAGGCCTGCCTTTTGGTGGGAGGACCCTGATGGATCTACTGGCCTCATACGCCCCCTGGTGGCTCAAGTAGCCACCAGTCTTCTACGGAAGAGATGTCTTTCAAACCCTAGAGGTAGTGCTTACCATCCAATAAGAAAGAGATCGCATCAAGACATTACCTATAAAGTTATACTCAAATCACCTCCAATTCTTGGGGCCGCTGTTAGATTTGATACTCCCTGCCTTGATTGGCTCTCCAATGAAGCCATCTGGGTCTCACAGTGGCCTCTATTAAGGGAGAAGCTTAAAGCCCTCACACAGCTGATAGAAAACACCTTCTACTACAACACATCCACCCCTCCCACAGTCCATGGAACACCCTGCGTTCGCTATAAAAAAAAAAAAGCTCAGGGTTATGAAGACTATTACAAGGGCAATTAACAAAACCATGGGAGTCTGAGGCTCTCCTCAAAGGCAGCTGCCCCACATCTCAGCCAGTCCTGCCAATGTCTCCCTGTTAGCAATAGACATAAAAGACTGCTTTTTTTCCATCCCTCTCCATCCCTGAAACTTTGAACACTTTGCATTCTCAGTACCCCCCATTAACAACTCTGGCCCAGCCTCACAATATGAATGGCCTGTCCTCCCACAGGTAATGGCTAACAGCCCAACCATTTGTCAGGAGGCTGTAGCCACTGCATTAAAACCTTATTTAGATAAAAGACTCAATATATACCACTATATGGATGACATCTTAATATGAGGAGATTCTTCCACCTCCCGCTCCCAACTTAAAGACCAGCTAATACCTTCTCTATGTGCCCTAGGACTCAAAATAACCCCTCATAAAATTCAGCTTATTCTGCCTATTGAATTTTTAGATACAGAGATATCTTTTACTTCAATAAGCTCCCTTAAATCCACCCTTTTCTTCCTTCAAAAATTAACTCTCACCTCCCTCCAGAGCTTTTTGGGTAACCTTAACTGGCTTCAACCCTGGCTCCCCCTTTCCACAAGTCCCATTCAACCTTTCTTTAATCTTCTAAAAGGAGATAAAAGTCCTTTCTCCCCAAGAACACTGTCCCTTGAAGCAATTCAAGGCTGTCAGTGTAGCCCTAAAAGATATGACTCTTGCTTGATATGACCCAACAATGCCCCTACAGCTCTTTATCTTTAATTTCTCCTGTACATTTGTGAGAGCCATTTACCAACCCCAGGATATGTTGGAATGGCTCCACACCCAGATGAGTGGTGCACCCCGAATTTTAAGTGAGGTGGATGCATTCACTAGTATGATTAAAAATGGCAGGGATAAATCCCTACAAACCCTAGAAAAAGAACCTGACATTCTTGTCAACACCTTTCTCCTCTCCAATATTCATTGCTAATCAAAAATCACTCCTACTTTGCTGTCAGCTTAATAGGATTCCCAGAATGAATTGATACCCATTATCCTAATGAAACCTGGGCCTTTGACCTCCCTCTGTTGAGATGGCTGCCCCCAAACTATTTTCAAAAAAGCCCATCGTTGCAGCCCCTCAATAGTTACTGATGGGGGGAAGAGGGGAGTTGCAGCAGTAATATACTACTCCCCTGGAATGAACCCCCTACTCTAAAATTCAGAGAGCTGCCCCATCACTCCCTCTAATACAGAGAGTTTTACGCTCTCTATTTAGCTCTAAGAGAAGTCAAAGGCCCCAGTAACAGTATATATAAGCTGTCAATTTGCTCCTCTGGCTGTCAAGATCCTTTGTCAAACTAGATGCCAACCCATTTCCCCCTCTACTCATACAGGTCTCCACCCTCCTACAGGAAAGAGACTCCTCCATCTACATCCAGCATGTCAGATCTCACAGTCCCCTGTCAAGCCCGATATCTGAGACAAATGCTCTTGCTGACCAAACCACCTCAACAGTAACATTCACAGCCTCAATTGAGCAAGCAGACCAATTCCATCGCAGACACACACAAATATAAAGGGGCTTCATGCCCGCTTCCTTGACATCTCCCTTGCTCAACTGCAAAGGATAATAAAAACATGCTTCTCTTGTGCCTCCCTTATTACCACCCCAGCCTTACCTTAATATGCCTTATGACATATTAATGTCATCCATATTCCCCAATTCAGTAGACAGAAATATGTTTTTGTTACCACAGATGCATACTCACATTTTATATGAGCTACAGCCCAAACAGGTGAAAACTCAAAAAGGTTAATTCATCATATGTTCTCCACTTTTGCCACCATGGGCATTCCTCAACAGATAAAAACTGATAATGACCCTGCCTTCACTAGCTCTCAATTCAAAACCTTCTGCATACATTGGGAAAATGCCTACCATACAGGAATCCCCCACAACCCTCAGGGCAAAAAAAATAATAGAAAGAACACATCAAATCCTAAAAGTCCAACTTCTAAAACAAAAACCAACCACCTACCCCTCCCCAATGTACAATTAATGATGACTCTGACAACACTAAACACATTTAACATCTACAAAAACTCCAAACACCCTCTTATCTCCCTTCACTGGCTCACACCAAAATTAACCTCCAATCCTAGTATGATGGCATGATCCTTTGTGTGGGAGGGGTTTTGCTTGTGTTTTTCCACAGGACAAGCCTAAGCCTATCTGGGTTCCTGCCAGAAATGTCTAACACCGCCCCACCAACCAAGAAGATGGCCTGCCTCTCACTGGCAGGTCAAGAACAGAGGAGGAGGAGGAGGAGGCAGCAAAGGGAGTACCACATCCAGAGCACCTGGTGACTGCTGGCCAGGCCATATGCCCTCCACAAGATCCCCTCTCCTCTATTCTCTTGGTTGTTTTGTCATTCTTCATAACTCTGCTACTGCCCAGCCTTTCCCTATCCTTCCCAACACTCACCACTGGAGATTCTTCACTAGGGAGACCAACAAAGGATGTAACAAAATCATAGGAACCCAGGATTGCCCACTTGAAGGATATTGGACTAGGATTGAGATTCCCCCTACATATAGATTCTATCTCTTCTACCTCCAGCTCTTTCCTCTGCTTTCCTTACCGAAACACAGCTGAAGTCTCCAGGAGGTCTCCACAATATCTGGAGATATTGCAGATATTGGAGCTGCAGAATGGAATCCACCAGCCGCCGTGGCACCATGCTCTCCAACCTTAAAACTCATTTTCAGCTTTCCATAAGCTATCCATGGGATGAACATTGTCAAACCAGAGTCATGGGTAAACTGTATCCTATCGGCTATGCCAAATACCTCATAGTTTACCTATATGTCTCCATATTACCTCCAAATTAGTCTTTACCCATGTCAATATTCTTCAACAGGAAAATCAATCTCAAAAAGCACTCCAAGCTACCTTTCCCTTGCTACAATATATCCAATGTGCAGCTGACCTCTTTCCATTAACCACCCATCCCAATTCCTCCCAATGTTTTTTTTTTTCTGTGCTTCTTTCTCCTGACCACTATCAGCAGCTGTTCCCATCAACATTTCCTTTATGAACTCCATGGACCCTTACCCACAAGGAATGCACAAGACATTCCTCTCTTCGACCTACCCCCACCCCATTTTGCCTTGTAGGACCCTACTCGAAACCCCATCTTACATGTGCCTGTGACATCACCATCGCCAAATCAGTATGTGTTAACTCTCTTACTCTCCTCTGGTGAAAAGGCACCCCACTTCCCAAGGCTCCTGCACCCCCATGATAATTGTTCCCCAGGTTTATCTCTATGAACCTTAAGAACTCGCCTTACAGATGAGAAGAAGCCAAAAGAAGAGAGAGATCTTTATCCCTCTGCTCATTGGACTATGCCTTGCTGTCTCACTGGGGGGCGACAGATACCGCTGGAGCAGCCTTTGTCCAAATGTGACATCTGGCCAGCGACTTCCAGGCAAGATTAATCAGGCAATGGCCTCCACTGCAGATAGCCTTGAGTCTTTTCAATCCCAGATAAGATTATCTTAGCAGGGGTTGTTCTCCAAAACCAGAAGGCCCTGGACTTACTGACTGCTAAACAGTGAGGGACTTGCATTTTGTTGGGAGAGGAATGTTGTTTCTATGTCAATGAATCTGGACTGATAGAACAAGACGTACAAATACGCAAAGAGCTCCGGAGGAACCTCTGGGCACACTATGCTCCCAACACACTTACCCCTTGGTACTCTAACCCCCTGGTAGCTTGGCTTCTTCCCCTCCTTGGCCCTGTACTAGCCATTGGAGCCTTGTTTCTTTTGGCCCCTTGCCTCATCCAATTTCTAAAGCAACAGATGAGTAGCCACGAGAGGAAGCCTGATAATGTTGAGCTGGGTTGGAAGCCCAGGGTACCCAAATGGATGGTAGAAGGTTCACCTGCTCCTGACGCTAGGCTCCCGTCATATAGAAAGAGTTGTGACCATCAGTCACGTAGGGGCAGCGCCCCCAAGCCTCTCCACATGTACATGAGGCATCCCTAACATCTCAGACCAAGCCAATAGAAGCACCTGCTCTCAGACCCCCAACCCACCCCAAAACTGTATTTAAGATCCTATCCAGAAAAAATTAGGGTGTGTGAGAATTACTCTGTCCCCTGAGAGCATCTGTCATATGTACAAGAGCTGTAACAGTGCCTGGGAAGAGAATGCTCTCCTGAAGCTTTCGCAGCTAGAAGCTCTCCTGCACCTCACTCACTAGCCAGCCCTCCAATGGCTCAGCTCAGCATCCCTGAGCAACAGTGGTAGCCAGGGCAGCAGTGGCACCAGAGCAGCAGCAGTGGTTGTATTTAGCCCTCCCCGCTCAAACCCTTTCCCCTTTACTTGAACACTCCTGCTGGGCTGGGCCAGATAGCATCCAGTGCACAGATCAGCATCATGTCAGTCAACAGCCTAAGCTTCCACCACCTACTGCCTGTTCCTGAGTGGGAAGTGGCAAATGTAAGATTTTCCTTTAAGTTCCTAAACTTTATCCTCTGTCTGGAGGTTATATCTCTTGTTATAGATTTCCAGTCAGCTGACAGACACCATTCTATCCTACAAACTACTCCAAAAAGGGCCATGAGCCACGAACTTGCTGAAAGCTGATGAGAACCAGATGCTTCTGACATGATTTCTTACCAACTTGAGCCCATGCTTTGGGCCATCATTTCAGACCTCACCAAAGTTGACTGTACTTCACTTACTCCAAATGGTCCAACATGATCTAGACAGCAGACCAGATATACCCTGCCCCCCTCCTGGCTTTTGACTGTCATTCCAGCCTAACTGGGTCTGACAATAATGTCTTAATTTCAGCTGAAATGCAGTTGCAGAAGAGACTACACTGTCCCTTATCATTAACAAAAGGCTGCAACATTAAATCCAAAGGAAACCAGTTCCCCTCCACCAAAAGGAATTTCTTCCCTTCTCTCTGGCAAAAAGAACAAATAGCTGTCTACAATGCCTATTACTATAGCAAAACTCATGTTGTCCTCCAGGCTCCTTCAGTGTCACATTAACTGTTAAAAACTAGAGTTACAAAACTTGCAAAAAAGGGGGAGGGGCTGGTGAGATGGCTCAGCGGTTAAGAGCACTGACTGCTCTTCCAAAGGTCCTGAGTTCAATTCCCAGCAACCACATGGTGGCTCACAACCATCTGTAATGGCATCCGATGCCCTCTTCTCATGTGTCTAAAGACAGCTACAGTGTATTCATATACATAAAATTAAATCTTTTTTTAAAAAAACTTGCAAAAAGGGCTACTCAAGATGAAGCCTGGGATTTGACTTCCTCCTTACCAAATTTTACCTGGGTAAAGTAGATGTTTATTTTCTCTGTCTCACTGCTCTATGTATCATAATTATCATTCATAGGTGTCAATATCAATTTGGATATTAGAGGCCTCAAAATTAAATTCCCAAGATTCTATTCATTCTCCTATGGCCAGTGGGAGTATATTAGACTACTAAATTATAGTTATGTCATCTCAAAATAAATTCGACTCTGCTAATATAGCTCTACAGACTTAGTATCAGCCTGTGCCTCAACGCAAATCAATGACTTGATGCAGATGATCTAGAGCCAACAGAGAAGTCTAAGGAAAACCTCATTTTATGCTAGGCATTTGTCTTAGGATTTTGATTGCTGTGAAGAGACACCATGACCTTGGCAATTCTTACAAAGGAAAACATTTAAATGTGGCTGGCTTACAGGTTCAGAGATTTAGTCCATTATCATTATGGCAGAAATCATGCCAGGATCCAGGCAGGCATGGTTCTGGGGGAGGAGGTGAGAGTTCTACATGTTGGTCCTCAGGCAGCAGGATGAGAGAGTGAGCCATTGGGCCTAACTTGAGCTTCTGTAACCTCAAAGCCCAACCTCAGTGACACATATTTCCCCCAACAAGGTCCCATAGTACTCCAACAAGGCCATATGTCATAATTTTTTCAAATAGTGTCACTCTCTATGAGCCTATTGGGGGTCATTTTTCATCCAAACCACCACAGCACCATTCTAAATTCTCAAAAGATAAGCTCCTGGCAACTTTGTCCCATTGCCCTCATCCCCCAAATTGCAAAACTATGAGATAATTAACCACTTAACACCCCAGGTACATGTACAGCAAATGACATTCTTTTTTTTTTCCCATATATACCACTTCCTGAAGGGCTGAAAAGAGAGCCAATTTTTTTTTTTTTTAGATGTTTTCTTATTTACAATATCTCCTTTCCCAGGTTCCCCTCAAAAAAAAAAAAAAAAAGAAATAATTTAAGAAAAAAAAAAAAAAAAAAAAGCAAAAACAACCCCCTTTTCCCCCCCCCCCCCTCTGCTCACCACCCTACCCTCTCCTGATTACTGGCCCTGGCATTCCCCTACACTGGGGCATAGAACCTTCACAGGGCCAAGGGCCTCTCCTCCCATTGAGGACTGACTTGGCCATCCTCTGCTGTACACATGCTGGAGAGCCAAATCTTGAATGTGAATTTCTTTGTAAGTTTAAACACTTGGAGGAAGTCCTAGTTGTCTCTTTACCAGTCCTGTTGGCATTTTAAAACTGCAATTGTTTTGTAAGGACCTTTCCTGTCAGCTATAAGGTCTCTTGTACCTTGTAAGAGCCAGACCATAAATTAAGTATAAATTATTTTTTTCAGGCCCTAGAAATTTCAATTAAGGACCTTAGTTAAAGAATCTCCATTAATGACAAGGTTTTTGTTGTTGTTGTTGTTGTTGCTGTTGTTGTTGTTGCTGTTTTTGCTTTTACTTTGTTTTGTTTAAACAGTTAAATTGCTGGGTTAATTAAGTCAGATTGCACAAAATCCAGGTGGCAGCCAAAGCTGTCAAGATTTTCCCCTCTGGCTATGTGACTCTCTCAGGGCCACTCCTAAGAGGCAAGAGACAATCAACAACCTCCAGGTGCTCTCACTGGCCAGGCACCAGCTGCCGGCAGCTGCCGTTGTGGCTCCTGGGGAAGCCAGTAAAACTACTTCTGCCTTTCCCAGAAACCCTGCTTCCGGGCCTGGTCTCTGAGACTCTGAAGTGTAGGCAACTGGAAAGGAACAACATGGCTTGTCTATGCTCCCCCATCTAGACTGGCTCCAAGGGGGCACAGAGCTTGACTACTGTGTGTTGTTCGCTTGTACATTCCCTGAAGACCAAGGATGTGCTTCCTGGCTGTGATGCTTTTTTATCTTACTTCTACAGTTTTCCAAAAACTCCTTGTGTGGAGGTGCCTGCAAATGCGACTGCCCACAGGAATGATCTGTGAGAAGCAAGCATCAGATCCCACATGACTTAGCCGGTGCTGACCCTGAGCAGTATCTTTTTTTTTTTTAAACATATTTGAGCACTGTACAACTTTGAGAAAAGTTTCCTCATGACAATGATCACAACAAAATTTAAAACATGACTACATCAAAACTCCTCGGCAAAGTTTCTGTACCGTCTTCCAAAAGAAAAGTTCCTTTGTACTGAGAAATGACACTTAGGATAAGGGTCTAGGAAGGAAAGGTTTGTAATAAGCATAATAGTAACTTCTTTTTGTAAATTGCATAGGACCTCTTTCATAAGAATGGGTTATATAGCGAGAAACAATGCTCAGGAGTCTGGCATAAAATAATAATAAGGGGGATTAAAGTGAAGCCTGGCCTTACAGATAGGACCTTCCACATCTCCCCATTTCTACGTGTGTCTTAATAGCGGCGGCTATACTAGAGAATGCATTGCCTCCATGTCTAGTCTAGTTAATATAAACAAGCATAAGAGAATTAAAAGAATAGCTATTACAAGACCAAAGAAAGGAGAAAGCCATCTTAACCATGATGGCCATTCAAAGTCCACTTCAGAGAGTTTGTCTACCTGTTTGTGCAAATCATCAATTTGACTATCAATAGTATGAGAAAAGTCTGACCAATTTATGCAATACATACCAGGAAGTTGTTGATAACCAAGATTATGCTTGAACAACGAATAAACTTTGGTTCTCAATTCACCCATTTCTTAATTTCTGCTAGTATCTTTGCTGTGGTAGTGGTAATTTTACTATTCACACAGGCCATCTTTGAAACCTCTCTTTGTATTCCGGTAACCATTCCTGGGATAGAAATTGTGGCCACTACAGAAACCGGTGGATGCAAAGAATCATCACAATTTTCAGAAAGAGTTCTCTTGATTTGATTCTATTGATTGGTTAAAAAAGCAAAATGGCATAGTTCAGTCTACCGTGCATAAACCTTTATATAACATAGAGAAATGGCAGCATAAGTAACATTTTCACAAAAAAAAAATCCATCTCAAAGGCAGTTGTTTACATAAAGGAAGGGAATGGTTAGAGGTGGATTGCAATAACGAGGGCTATGA
Source organism: Montemys delectorum (assembly GCA_019843815.1). Lineage (NCBI taxonomy): Eukaryota > Metazoa > Chordata > Mammalia > Rodentia > Muridae > Montemys > Montemys delectorum. The sequence continues at coordinate 11,756 of JADRCD010112321.1, forward strand.
GTACATTTAAGGCATAAACAATGTGATAGAAAAACACCATCCACAGGAAAATCAGGAGAAGACCTAGGAATATGGGTAAAGGTAGATTCTATTTTGTCCCATTATTTGTGCATAGTGCTTATGCCAAATAAATGTATAGGATTTCTCTCTGTAGCCACGGCTGTCCTGGAATTAGCTCTATAGACCAGACTGGCCTTGAACTCAATGAGATCTGCCTGCCTCTGCCTCCTGAGTACTGTGTGTTAAAGGCCTGCACCGCCACTACCTGGCATAAATTTATTTTTAAAAAACCAGAATAGGGCTAGGTACGGCAACAACAGGGCGTCCGGTCTTCTCTGTTGCTTAGGAAGTAGGCACCTGGAGGGAAGATGGTTTACATCTCGAATGGTCAAGTGTTGGACAGCCGGAATCAGTCCCCATGGAGATTGTCTTTCATAACAGATTTCTTCTGGGGAATAGCAGAATTTGTGGTTTTCTTTTTCAAAACTCTGCTTCAGCAAGACGTGAAGAAAAGAAGAGGCTACGGGAGCTCCTCTGATTCCAGATATGATGGAAGAGGGCCACCAGGAAACCCGCCACGAAGAATGGGTAGGATCAGTCACCTTCGTGGCCCCAGCCCTCCTCCAATGGCTGGTGGATGAGGAAGGTAAATGTCTGCTCTGAGAAGCAGACAACTAGACATACACACGCGTAGAAGGAAGCCATCAAGGGGTGAAGAGCGGCTCATGCAGGAGAAGATGGTGTATGTCCAAACAAGGATTGCTCTGTATTCTCACAGATGTATGAGGTCATGCTGGGAATTCCCTCTGCAGGATCTGGCCTGACTGATACGCAGTTCTATAAATGTACATGTTTGTCGCCTTATCTTTTTTGTATAGTTTACTAAAGTATTAATAAAGTTTTAAGAAGTAAATATTTTTAGGTTGCAAAACTTGATTCTTCATCTTTAAATGATCATACCCAAAATCTTTGATCTAGAGGAAATAAAGACCATGTATTTAAAAAAAAAAACAGAATAGACAGGTCTCCTTTAATATGAAAAGATTGTTCTTGTTGGCTGCC
>JADRCD010112321.1:13217-30440 GCA_019843815.1 Montemys delectorum
ATAGACAGGTCTCCTTTAATATGAAAAGATTGTTCTTGTTGGCTGCCATGTGCCAAATGAAGCCAGAGGTTAGTTTTTTCTTTTTAACAGACTTAATTCATTTATTTTTCTTGTATAAAAATGCTTATGTGGTAGCCACAACTGGAGCCTGGGTCCTCTGAACAGAGACTCTGGTGTGGGTTTTCACAAGATGATCAGTGAATTCCTGATAAAGAGACGTAGTGAACACAATTTCTTTCCAGTGGTCGGGGGTCAGGTAGCTGTAGGTCTTGGAGATGGCATCAAAGGTGACCTTGGCAAAAGTTGCCCAGGGTGGTAGTGCAGCCTCTGGCTGAAGTGTAGCAGTCATCTATACTGGCCATCATGAGTAGCTTCTTGAGCACAGGAACAGGGACAATACCAATGCCTCTGGGGGCAGGGATGAAACATACCAACGCAGAGCCACAGCAGCTTGTCACCTTGCATGGAACAATGTTCAGCTTGCCAATCTTGTTCCCCAAGTATCCTCTCCCCACAGGGACGATGAAAAGCTTGGCTAAGATGACAGCTCCTCCGTTGACAGTGGCAACCTCCTCGGAGCACTTAACACCAAGACCAACGTGACCATTGTAGTCCCCAATAGCGACGAAAGCCTTGAACCTGGTCCGCTGGCCAGCCGGCTGAGTCTGCTGAGTCTGCTGAGTCTGCTTCTGCACTGGTGCGATTTTTGGAAGCTCGTCCTTTAGGGATGCACCCAGGAAAAAGTCAATCATCTCAGACTCCTTAACGGGCAGAGAGAACAGGTAGATCTCCAAGGATTTGATCTTCATGTCCTTAACCAAGCGGCCCAGCTTGGTGACGGGATCCATTCTTCGTCTTCAGCTTTACCTCCATAAGTCCGGAGGGCCACAGCAACCCCTAAGACCACTGCCAAATCCTCCCCGGAAGCCTGTGAGGCCTCCTAATCATGGACCACTGGTTCCTCCAGGCCCTCCCACTGCACAGGCATCATCTGCCATTTTCCAGAAGAAGACAGACGTTATTTTTGAAACCATTGGCAATGCATAGTATTATTCTAGGGGCAATGATATCAACTTTGGTAAGCAATACATCAAATATTCTGTTTTTCATCTTCAACAATAATTTCCACTATCAGAACTTTCTAAAGAGTACTTACGTATGCTAACATCCATATTATTGTTAGGTCAGTTAGATTAGTCCAAGCATAATAGCCCCCACTGATGTGATTAAATAGTTGTATATTATCTTTTATCCAGACAACTGATCCTAAAGGATAAAAACTAATCCTTAGCATGGCAAAAGCAACTGTCAATCATACTGTCTCCTATTTCAGGTGTGCCTTTTATTCCCCCTGACAAAAGGCATTTAGTCTGCATTGACAAGCTGAAAGTTAACATGTAATACAGTCAGTAAACATAATAGCATCCCTTTGGGTCCAGGAGGACACTGTCCTAGTTGTTTCTCCAAAGTCTCAGTTTGATATCTCTCAAAGTTATCAGCCCATTCTTCCTCTTGGGGCATTGGGGTATCTTCTTTTGCTGGATTAGCCATCTTCCTTCAAATGTAGTCTTGTGGTCTCTGGAAAGCTCTCCCGGGAGGTGTGTAAGATCAGGAGCCATGTGGGACTTTCTTCATCTTCTGGAAAGATATAAACATAACCTCACCTAAATGCTAGAACATTGGGCCTTTTCACTGAGTAACATATACTTTAGGTTGTATCACTATTTGGCAATTTTGGGGGGTAGCAGAAAAAACATTATTCTTTTACAGTGAAAACATTTAAAGTTGTCATAACCAAAATGTAGCGTGGTATACGGCAATATAGCTGGGTATGTATACCTACCTTTTTATCATTAAAATTTGCCAAAAATAACTTGATCTTGTGGATAGTGAGGGAATTTAGTAACACAAATAATAATAAGGAATTTAAATCATTTGTTAGTATAAATAGGACCTTTACAATATTTTAGTTGTAATGGATCCTAAAAAAGACATTCATAAAAAGAGGTATATGACAAAGTTAAGTTCCAAATTGTTGCAGGAAGTATTAAAAAGAATAAGTTCCCCCACTACACCCAGCTACTCTCTGCCTGGTGGTCTCACAGCCTCTTGGCTAGCCCCAGCTGGCAGTCTCCCCTTCTCCAGTTAGCCAGCCTCAGAGCTGCCTGTACCTTCTCAGCCATCCAACCCCTGTGGTCAGTGATCACAATTCCCCTTAACCCACTAAATTACAACTCTAGAAGCTTATAATTAGTCAGATTTATATATCAATACATTCTCAATTTTCAAGATGCCCAAGCAATAATTTCAGAGCCAACTGATATTGATATAAATTGTCCACCTAGATAAGACAAATTGTCCTTTAATTATCCATCCCTTATAAGATAATCATAACTACCTGTGGCTATTTAAAGCCACTCGGAATCTGGTGGCTTGCTCTTCCTCCATCTTGTTCTTCCTCCATCTTCCTTCCTTTCCTTCCTTCTCCTCCATCCCTGTCTCTGAAACTCTTTGCTCTGCCTCCCTTTTCCCTGTCCAATCACAGGCTTCTTGTTGTATTAATATTTAAAGAGATTGGATAGGGAAAATTGTGATACATACCAAATATGACATAATTATAGTTTTCTGGAGACCCCAAGGCCTCCTGCCACACCTGGGGCAGTGTTCTATAGCTAATGAGGGAGAGCCATTGTGTAGGCTGGTAGTGAATTTTGAGCCTGTGTTTGCATTCCTAGGCTATCCTATTATCCAGAAAAAATATTTTTAAAACATTCTTGATTCCAATTTACTCTTTTTTTAAAATTCGACCCATACCTGCTTCCATTGTTATTTTCAAATTTCTGTTATATTGTATAAAAATATGAACTTAAAAACTGAAGTATTGGACTGGAGAGATGGCTCAGAGGGTAAGAGCACTGACTGCTCTTCCAAAGGTCCTGAGTTCAATTCCCAGCAACCACATGGTGGCTCACAACCATCCGTAATGAGATCTGACGCCCTCTTCTGGTACATCTGAAGACAGCTATAGTGTACTTACATATAATAAATAAATCTTTAAAAAAGACTGAAGTATTAGCAATCATAAATACAAAGGAATTTGGGTGTCATTTGAGTTCTCAGCACCTGAAATGAGAAAAAAAATCTCCATTTTTGATGTAAAAATTAAGATAATATTTCTTATTTTGTTACTATGCAATCACATGCTTGGATGGATATGTAATTTGACTAGGGATCAGCAAGAAAAGCATCTATTGTTGAAGCAATGCATCTTTGCAGCAGTCTCCTACAAAAACCAGTGCTGCTTTAGGCTTTCCTCTTGAGCAGGCTCTTCTGTTTGTGTTCTTTATAAACAGAGGTGCCAGAAGTTCAGTGTTTTAATAGGATTGGATTTTTAAAATTACACTGAAACCTGTTTTGTGAGTTTATCTCTTTCAGTATGAAGTCTGTCAGCAAGGTAAACTGTATGCCTCGTTTTTACATATGAAATGGACTGATGACCAGGTAGCTGTAGCCTTGCTGGGAAGTTAAGAGTTTGTTGTTGTTGAACTGATAAATCTAGTTAGCTATCAACAATTACCAGAGATCTGAGAAGTATAAATTAGAGCAGGACATGTAATCCAAATGGTCTCTGTATCAATTAAAATGACAGAGAAACACCACTAGGAGCTGGCATTTCTCTTTATTACTAGAATCCTTTTCATTAAACATGTTAAATGCCAAATTCAGCAGATCTCCAAGGAATTTAAAGACAATCTATTAAGTATAGCTAATTTTGAATAAACTTCATTTGGTTTTAGTTACTTGCTTCAGGCTTAATTTTGACAGCATTCATATAATGCCAAAGCCTGTCTTTGCAAGTGAATTATATTTGTATTTAGCATGGCTACAAGCACGGTTCTGAGCACATTAAAGAACTTGAATATTTATAAGGTGATTGACCATTAACTTGCATGTCTTAATTATTTTTAATGATTCACAAGTTAGTAGCTTTTATAAGATTAGGATTTTACAGTTTTATCCCTGCTAAGTTTGAGCCTTAAAAATTTAAAGATCCCTTAGTATCAAAATAAAACTTTAAACCATAAATATCATCAAAAACAGAAAGAGGCTAGATATATGCCTTCACTCAGTTTCTGCTATCCTAAATAAATTTTATGAATTTAAGAACTTTACTTATCAAACATACCTTATTTATCAAATATATGTTGTTTCTTATTTAAATTTTTCTAGAGGTCTGGTGTTTAACACAGTTAGCAAAGACATAAGTCCTTAGACATACATCTCTAAGTCAGTTTTCATTAACCTGAGTATATCTTTTATAATCATAGCAATTTTTCATCATATAAAAATCCATCTTAATCAAAAATATCTCGCAGACCTTCTGTTGCTTCTCTTGTCTAAAAAGGAGATAAAAATATAAGCAGAGGAATCAGTAAGATTAAGAAGTTTTATTGGGCCGAGCAGTGGTGACACACGCCTTTAATTCCAGCACTTGGGAGGCAAAGGCAGGTGGATTTCTGAGTTCAAGGCCAGCCTGGTCTACAGAGTGAGTTCCAGGATAGCCAGGGCTATACAGAGAAACCCTGTCCCGAAAAACCAAAAAAAGTTTTATTGGTGCTACTTTAGTTGGTTTATTCACACAGTCATTTTGATCAAGATGGTGATGAAGTTACATGGCATGTACCATTTAACCTTAGTAAGGTGGTTGCCAGCCACATGGTTACTTTCATCCTGATGAGGTCATCATCCAAGATGGAGGGAAGCCACATAGTTGTTATTTTAAAACATCAGTTTTTTAAAACAAGAGTTGAATCTAAGTTACGTACACAGTATGTTGTAATGGATCTATTTTTCTAAATAAGAGTTAAATCTAAGTTACATATATATGTTTATATATCCTTATATACTACAGCATATCTCCTCCTTGTTTTGAAGTGCCATCTGTAAAAACATTAAAAGCAATCTCTATAGGATTTTTGGATGTAATTTTAGGTAACACCCATGGAGTATCTTCAAAAAGAATCTGCCAATTATTATCAGTGTGGACCAAATAGTTAATATGAATTTTATTTAGTAGCACAATTATTTATATTGGCTCTTTACCAGTAAGTTGTTTACTATGTGTCCTTCCCATCATTATTAAGTCTACAATTTCTTGTAAATAAGGAATTACAGAATATTGTGGAGAATTATGACATAGTAAATTTCTATCATTCCATTACTACGTTGATATATAATTCCAGTAAGAAATGAAAGGGAAGAAAGGATAAGTAATTGAAAAGGAAATAAGGGACTAATTCTTTGAGCTACAACTTTAGCCACAGCATTATTTAATAAGATAATAACCCTTTCTGCTTCAGGTGTTACAACCCTTGTAGAATTTAACCAAGAGTCTCCAGAAAGCATCAAAAAGAAAATAGTCAAGTTCTTAGTAGTGATATACAGATGAGGACATATCCAGTTGAAATGACCCAAAATTAAAAATTTTCTTTTGGGGGCTGGCGAGATGGCTCAGCAGGTAAGAGCACTGACTTCCAGAGGTCCTGAGTTCAAATTCCAGCAACCACATGGTGGCTCACAACCATCTGTAATGAGATCTGATGTCCTCTTCTGGTGTGTCTGAAGACAGCTACAGTGTACTTACATAATAAATAAATAAATCTTTAAAAAAGAAAAAAATTTCCTTTTAGTTTATTTACCCTGAATTATTTAAAAAGTGGTTAGATGAGTTCCAAGATAGCATTGGCAGTGTTGTGTGCTTCTGGAGTCTCTCTGCTGCTGGACCGGGCCCTCCCACAGGTGGGGCAGCCCACGTGGAGTGGCACCCACGGCAAGGAGGGTTCAGCTTGTATGTGGAAGGCCCTCACCCACTTTGTGATGCTGCCTGGGGTCGGGGTGAGCATGCTCAACATTTTCCTGAAGTCTCTACACGAAGAGCATGAAAGACCACCATTTGTCACATACCCCCACCTTCGCATCAGGACCAACCCTTCCCCTGGGGAGATGGTAACCATACCCTTCCACAACCCTCAGGTGAACCCACTTCCTAACGGCTATGAAGATGAGTAAAGAAAATCTGGGCCTCTCCCCAGGCAACAAGAGACCACAGCACAGATTTGGACCCTTACTCTGTGTGTGGACCATGAAATGAAAGCCCATCGGATGCTAAGCTTATCTTTCCTTTTCTCAGATGGTGACCATTACTCTGATCTTCCATCCTTTGCTTGTAAGAAGAGATAGCTTAAATAAATAACTTAAACTTAAAAAAAAAATATTGGTTAGATGAGGAGAGGAGAATGTCCTCCATAAATACCTCAGTATATATAATAAGCACAGATTTAGGTACTTTATGTCCTGGTTGCAACTGTTTTTGTACTAGAAGTTGAGGTTGTTTTAATTTTTCCCCATAAAGGAACCATTGGCCAGTCTATATTGAGTTATTCATGCTGTGAGGGAAACTGAACAAACAAAAACCAAACAGTAAAAAAAAAAAACCCTAAGCTCTAGGGCAGTTGTACTCTAGCTCACATTTCTGATGGTGGCAGAGGCCCAGCTGCCATTTCTTGGAACTAGGGTGTTGCATTAGAGACTGATCTCTACATTTGGCCAACCCCAGGTGATAGAAAAGGCCCAAGGCCACTTGTAGTGGGAGAACTGAATTTCTTGGGAGGGAAACCAGTGGCAGAGTCCATTAACCCTGATCTGCCAAGATCTGCCAAGATGTAAGTATGTGGAAGAAAAGCAATCTCTCTCTCTCTCTCTCTCTCTCTCTCTCTCTCTCTCTGTGTGTGTGTGTGTGTGTGTGTGTGTGTGTGTAGGTGTGTGTGTGTGTGCGCGCGCGCCTGCCTGTCTCTTTCTCTGTCTCTCTCTAATTTTCTACCCTTGGGTGAGAGGCCTAGAAATCCTAAAAATCCTACCTCCTATTTTTTTTTAAGATTTATTTTATGTGTATGAGTACACTGTAGCCGTACAGATGGCCGTGAGCTATCATGTGTGTGTGCCTGCTGGGAATTGAACTCAGGACCCCACTCGCTCTGGCCCGCTTGCTCCAGCGTAATTCACTGTAGCTGTCTTCAAACACACCAGAAGAGGGCATCAGATCTCATTACGGGTGGTTGTGAGCCACCATGTGGTTGCTGGGATCCGAACCCAGGACCTTCGGAAGAGCAGTCAGTCCTTACCCGCTGAGCCATCTCGCCAGCCCCCTACCTCCTATTTCTATTTAAAGAAAAACTTCCTACCTTACTGAGGGTCGAACCCCTCACTTTAGGTGCCAATTGTAGGGATCTCTGCAAATAAATGCTACAGTCAGTAGAGAAACAATCCACAGGGGCGGGGAATAAGAAGGAAACCTGGTTCATCATGACTTAGCTGGTGCTGGTTCAAACTTCTGGACTCTGACCCCAGGAAGCTTATTTTTTATATACTTAAGCACAATGATCACAATAAAGCTTGAGGCATGACCACATCAAAATTCCTTGCCAAAGTACCTGTGACTTCTTCCATAAGAAACGGTTCTAATAACTGAAAAACAATATGCAGGAGAATGGAATAAATACAATAGTCTGTGGAATTTTGGTGAGGCCTGGCCCTACAGATAGCATAAGATCATCAGGCTGTTAACAACATCCGCTCCCAGCCTTCTAGGTGGAAACCACTTGTAAATCCCTTCTGTTGAAGAGAAAAGCCTGCAAGTTTAATATTCCCTGTTTCTGTAGTGCTATCTATGAGCATGAGAACCTTTAGCCCTTCTACATCCTTTAACCTTACTTTGGAATTTCTCAAAATCTCTCTCAAAATATCAATATATAAGTATCTATCTCTAGATTTCACTTGTGGCAAGTAAAATCAGAAAATATTAGCATATGCATTAACATATAACAATTTTCATTTATGTTTACTTGTCCCAAGTTTTATACTTGACATGTGATAGAATTGCTTCCCTATTTCCTTTTCATTTGAGTTATCTTTATTCTTTATATGCTTCCCTCAGGAGCTTCCCTCATCTGACTGGATTCCATTTTCAAAGTGACTTCCTTGTCACTCAGATGTTTACTTCCAGGTCCCTGTTTGTACACCATTTGCTGATACCTAAGAGCAGCAGTTCTCAATCAATGGGTTGTGACCCATTTCAGAGGTCGAAGGACTGGTTGACAGGGGTTGTCTAAGACCATCCCACATATCAGATATTTATATTATGACTCACAACACCAGCAAAATTAGTTATAAAGTAGCAACAAAATGATTTTATGGTGGGGGGGGGTCACCACAACATGACAGCATTAGGAAGTTTGAGAAGTACTGCCCAAAGGCTTGGGTACCCAGAAAACTGACTATGGATGGTAAGGAAGTGAAGAACAGGCACACAAATATATATATTGATATATATATATATCACAGAGTAATTGTCAAAGCCAGGAAAGTAAAAAGGGACCATAAGGGAAAAGGAATGAAAAGGAGTGAAGTGATTTAATGAGAAAACTAAGAAAGAGAGTAACATAGTTAATAGAGAGAGGGAGAGAAGGCAAAGGGGAAGGAGTGGGGAGAGTGGTACTATAACAATAAAGGTGCCTGAAGAAGTCATTGAAATCATATATTTACCTAAATTACATACTGTAGAGAGAATCTCTTGTGTACTATGTAGAAGCATTACCCATCAATAAAAAGCTGATAGCCTATTGGCAAAAGGCAGGAAATAAGAGGTGGGAGTTCTGGTAGAGACTGGAACACTGGAAGGAGTCACATGTGGGAAGTTTTTGCCCTTGATTCAGAGGTGAAGGATAAAAGAAACTGAGGAGAGGTAACTAGCCATGTGGCAGACATAGACTAGAATAAACATGTTATATAAGTTACGAGCTACTTAGGGAATGAGCCAAAGCTTGTGGCCTAGGCATTTATTCAAACATAAGTAACCCTCAAGTCATTATTCAGGAACTAGGGTGAAAAGCCCTTAGTTACAACACATAATATGTATAAAATTATGCGTTTACACACATCATTTAAATGAAAATGTAACCACCATGGTTAGCAGTGCTCCCTCTAAAAGCCATAGACTAACAAAAAAATAAGTGCCAAGCCTGAGAAACCTTTTTGAGTTGTGGTCAAGGAAGTCAAATAATGTAGGCTTCCATCTCTGGCTCCTTAAATAACCGGAATCTCAAATTAGCCATGAGGGGGAAAAACAATCATGAAACTTTCTTTATTATAAAAAGAAAGACAAAAAACCTAGGAGCTGACATGCAGGACAGAGGCTGTTCCATTTGTCAGCGTGTTGTTGTCCTTGGTTTCCTCACAGAGGCTGAAGATCTAAATCCCTTTTGCTGAAGACATGTTTTGCAGAGGCAAGACTCAGAAGATTTGAGCCGTATCTGACAAGTTTTTGTGGTCCCAGAAGATATTATGAGAGGCGTCAAGTGAGACAGTCAAGGTTCCTACACAGCTGGGGCACCACTGAACCACAATGAATAGCATGGCAAAGCATTCCTAAGGATGTAATAGTGGCACTCATATCTTGACATCCATCAGAAGTTGTCTAATTGTATAAAGACCTACTAAACAGGAGGAAAATCATACCTGGTACTGGAAACCTAACCAACTCCCCAGGGCTAATGTGGTCATGGATCTTTTCGGTTTTTTTGAGACAGGGTTTCTCTGTGTAGCCTTGGCTGTCCTGGAACTCACTCTGTAGACCAGGCTGGCCTCGAACTCAGAAATCTGCCTGCCTCTGCCTCCCAAGTGCTGGGATTAAAGGCGTGCGCCACCACTGCCTGTCATAATCACGAATCTTAGAAGAAAACTTACTACTGCCACTTTTCTGGATGAACAACATTTTTCCTAACCACATTCTAAACCCTTATCTTTATACCCACAGATAAGTGTAGTTCTCACTCCTCATCAGTGAAGCCTCTCTTTGGAGCAGACAAAGAAGATCAATGTAGAAAACCACAACTCGTCAAAATACTACCACTGCTACTACTACTACTACTACTACTACTACTACTACTACTACTACTACTACTACTACTACTACTACAAAACTGATAATGAAGTACCAAGCCCCAGTGAATACATCTGCACCACAACTCCTGAAAAGGAGTTCCTCCAAAGGAAACTCCATTTCCCCAAACTCCAAAATGCAGCTTAAATACCCAGAAATGGGTTCAACCTAGACTATATGAGGATTTCTGGTGGTTATATAAAAACCAACATTCCTCACAACTCATGGAACTGATTCTCATTTGCCAAAAGGAGTAATTTCCCTTACCTTTGGCAGAAGGGACAAATGGCTACCTGTGGCACCTATCACCATATCAAGACCACCATATCATATCACATATCACACTAGCCTCCAGGCTCCTGCAGCATCACAAGTGCCTGTTACACAGTTCAGAGTCTACGCCCTTCCTAGCATAGACTAGCCTTTCTCATCTCCTGTGTACCCTAAACTCCTTCCAGCTCATAGGCTTCTCTCCTGCCAGCTACTCATTCTCCTTAGAACTCTGCTATTTTTGCTATTTTTATCTCTTTTCTCTGCTCCTGCTTTTCTTACTATGTTGTCTCCATTATCTGCCCCCTGCTTTTCTCCCCTCTCTCATGGATAGACATGTCCATGTCCAGTTTGCTGGCCTTGTTCAGTCTACTTTATCTCTCCACTCTGGACTCCTCCAGATGCCCCCTGGCTGTACTCTTCCTCATATCTACAATAAAAAACATTCCCTCAACCATACCTTGGAGTGGCCATCGCCTCAACTTATACATCTGAGAGTTACAATAATGACCTTCTTGGCAAGATATGCCTACTGATGAAATGCTAACAAGAATGCTGTAGGGGTATCTAACCACTTTCTGAATAAACTTAATACCTGCTACATGAGAGGGAACCCATCCCTAGCTGTTGATGAGGCCAAGAACATGTATTTAGATAGGTCAAAAGTCCTAAGGGGGGCTGGAGCGATGGCTCAGTGGTTAAGAGCACTGACTCCTCTTCCTGAGATCCTGAGTTCAAATCCCAGCAACCACATGGTGGCTCACAACCATCTGTAGTGGGATCTGATGCCCTCTTCTGGTGTGTCTGAAGACAGCAACAGTGTATTCATATACATAAAAGAAATAAAAAAATGTTTAAAAACTCAAAAAAGAGCCGAGCGTAGTGGCGCACGCCTTTAGTTCCAGCACTTGGGAGGCAGAGGCAGGCGGATTTCTGAGTTCGAGGGCAGCCTGGTGTACAGAGTGAGTTCCAGGACAGCCAGAGCTACACAGAGAAACCCTGTCTTGAAAAACCAAAAAAAAAAAAAAAAAAAAACCTCAAAAAAGGGTCCTAAGGGAAAACTTACTACTATTACTCTGGTTAGTGGACATACCATTAAAATGATTTCTGATGGATCAGAGTATCTCTCAACTCCCATCAATAAGCTTCTTCTTGTAGTAGATAACAATAAACACAGAAACCCACATCTGGTCAACATGCAGAGAATAAAAGACTTACAAATGCTCATTAAATAGGATTTCTATGTTACACCTATCCCCTCAAGGCTCAGGGATCATTGCAGAGGAAGGATGCAAAGATGGTAAGAACCAGATGCGGTAGATGACTTAATTTTTTTTTTTTGGCCTGGACAGAACAAGGCAGATACACATATTAGCCGACAGAGATTGTGATAGTACACAGAAGAGCTGCCCAAGTTCAAGCCAGACAAAATCCTAGATTAGAGATGGGGGAGAGGTGGCCTGAAGTCTCACTCCTAAATGAAAAACTACTGGCATTTGATAACTGCTGGGGAGAGGGTCTGGTTTGTTTAATGCCTTGGCTTCCAGCAGTTCAACTATACTTCAGGGCAGCCTCCATACCCATCAGTAGTTGGCCAAAATGAACAGGAGAGAGAACATGAAGGTGAATAGGTAGGGAACATAAAGGGAGGTAGGGGTGGATCTAGGAGGAGCTAATGGAGGAATAGTGACTATAATCAAAATATAATGTGTGAAATTCTCAATTAATAAAATATTGTTTTAAGAAAAGAATAAATCAAATAGCTGACCAGGACAAAATTTGTCTTGGGAGTATATTACCTACTTCTTTAAATTGTACTTGGTACCAGGAATAATGATGCACGCCTTTAATCCCATCACTCTGGAGGCAAAGGCAGGCAGAGCTCTGAGTTTGAAGCCAGCTTGGTCTACAGAATGAGTTCCAGGACAGCAAGAGCTACACAGAGAAACTCTTGTCTTGAAAATATGAGGAATTTAAATTAAATGTCGAATCCTAAAATGAATTCCTCCTAAAGGTTTTATGCAACTAGTGACACTGTGTGAAATGTACTTGCTAATATTAAATGCAATACTGTATAGATTCTATTCAATACTATAGAAAATCTAAATTATCCGAAAATCACTTCAAAAATTGCAGTTATAAGTCCAAGAAGACAATGATTCTATAAAGGATGTCTAAAAAATCGCACAAAATATTTTATCTCACTCGAGTTATTCTCAATAAATAATAGGGGAACAGGCAAAAAGAGACTAGCCAACCCTTTTGGTTCCTTAGCTAGGCAAGCCTGCCCCCTAGAGGTGCAGTAAGGAAAAAAAACAGAGCAAGGATTTCCTGCTAGTTTGATTTTTATAGTAATAATGGGTCCCCTGACCTGAGAATGTCCTCAGTGCTAACAGGAAAAGATCACCCGAATCATATTAGAATAAAAGAACAAATAACCATGATGTTGTGTACATGAACCACATGAACCAACATCCTTAGGAAAGCAAAGAACCCTGGGAAGAGAAATCAAATGCCTAGGGCACTGGGTCTTCATCCAGGAGCCCTGCAGCCATCCTTTCCATGCTTCCACCTGGACATAGAAAAGGACAGCTAAGGGAGGGGAAGTGCTTTTTCCATAGTGTCATTTGGCTGCTTTTGAGTCAGATATGTCTTCTAACACTAATTTGCTATTCAGTAGTTCCTGAAGTTGGAGCGTTCTGGTCCCATCCATGTTTAAGGCATTCCAAACACCTTGTTTCAGAATAAACTCTTACTCCCTCTCCCTGACCTGTGAAACCTCACAAACTGCCCCTCATGCATTAGATTTTATTGACTTTCCTCTTCAGTCCACTCCCCTTTCTTTTTTTTCCATTAAGGAGCCAAGCTCATTCCCAGAAGCATAGATGTCTTGTCTCCTTGGATTCAGTTAGATACCATAAAAGAATCCATCTCAGTCACAATAATATCACATTTTATTTTCCTTACCTCACTGTCTGAGTTTGTACTTACAATTGTATTATCTTACTTGCTCCACTAGAAATACCTTCTATTGAAGGCAAAGGCCTCTGTTTTTGTTTTTGTTTTTGTTTTTGTTTTTGTTTTTCCACCATATTGCTCTCCGCACCCATAACAGTGCTGGGAACTTAGATTCCAAATATTTGTTTGTTTTGGGGACAAAGTCTCATGCAGTCGGTTATGTAACCAAAGATGACCTTGGGCTCTTCTTGATCCTCTAGACTCCAGCGTTTCAAGTGCTGAGATTATAGGTGCATATCACCACGCTTAGGTCTCAAATGTTTTTTCAAGGTCAATCATTTCAGGGAGACACATTGCTTAACCTTTAATTTTATTTTACTTCTATAGTACAGATATTCAATTGCCTCCCTATTATTATGAGTGTTTAAAAATGGCTGTGGAAAGACCCATTAGCTAACACACAAGTATCCAAGACATTCCAGGATATGGCTCACTTACCCACCAAGCCCCATGTCTCTGGCTCCCTCTCTCATTCAAGGCCACTCTGAAAGCTCTCCTTCAACAGTAGGAAGATGAATCTTTCTTGGGGTGCTGAATGGAAAGAGCATCTACTTTCCATCCCAGAATGTTCTCCCTAGAACTCTTGTGGGTAGATATTCGAGTCACCCACAAAGGTGTCAGTTGGGAATCCCACTACTCAAGTTTCCAGGATAAAAATGTACATGTTTTTGTGGATTGATTAAGACGGAGTCTTTACTATGTACCCTTAGACAGCCCTAAATTTGCAGTCCTCCTGTTTCAACTTCCAAGTGCTAGAATTACAATGGTATGCTGCCATAGAACATGAGCCCATGGTCTGGTTTTAAAACTGGCATTATTTTAGCAGACAATAGAGCCTAAACTTGGCTGGTAGATAATGTATGCTAGACAATTACTTATTTTTTATTTTTATTTTGTTTCATGTATGTGAGTATACTATTGTTGTCTTCAGACACCCCAGAAGAGGGCATCAGATCCCATTACAGATGGTTGTGAGCCACCATGTGGTTGCTGGGAATTGAACTCAGGACCTCTGGAAGAGCAGTGTTCTTAACCACTGAGCCATCTCTCCAGTCCTACTTTTTTTTTTTTATTAATCATTCCATTCGTTCACATCTCAAATGATATCTCCCTTCCCCATTACTCCTCCACAAACCCCCTATCCCACATCCAGCCTCTATCCCCTCCCCTTTGCCTCCATGAGGGTGCTCCCCCATCCACCCACAATCTCTTGCCCCACCATCCCAGCATTCCCCTACACTGGGACATCAAACTTCCACCTATTGCTGTCAGACAAGGCCATCCTCTGCTACATATGTATCTGGAGTCATGGATCCCTCCATGTATACTCCTTGGTTGGTGTAGACAATTACTTTTAAAGCACTGAAAAATCAAAGATACTATTAGCACAAACTGAAAATAACAACATGAAGGGAAGATGGAGGGAAACAACCCCGGCTTCTGCAGCTTATTTTCTCAGTCTTCCATAAGGCAGAGAATGGCCTCAATCAATGCCTATGTGTGCACAAGAACTGGTAAATAGTCTGACGATAGCCCCACCATTTCCGCACTCACAGGCCTAACTCCGGACCCATGACCTACAAACTGGCTCTGCCTGATGGTCCCTTTTCCCTACTCCCGTTTCTCTCCCTTCCCTC
This sequence comes from Montemys delectorum, assembly GCA_019843815.1. Lineage (NCBI taxonomy): Eukaryota > Metazoa > Chordata > Mammalia > Rodentia > Muridae > Montemys > Montemys delectorum. Next base: position 28,140 of record JADRCD010112321.1, read on the forward strand.
TACCCTACTGCAACTTCCGCACCCACAGGCCTATACAGTCCAGAAGGCTTGCATAGCAGCTGCGCCTGCTGTAGATCTAATCAAGCAACCTACGCACTAGTTTTATCCGGCCTAACACCTGTCATGCAACTTCTGGGCTGGTTGAATCTAAGGCGTCGTGGTTAGAATCTCACATCAGGCACATAACCAAAGAAAGAAGTCTACATGGAGAGGTCACATTACAATCACAAAACCAATATGAATGCACAAGACAGAATGTCTTGAACCAATTCCTTTAGTCCTATAGAAAAATTCTTTTTTTTTTTTCCTTCGAGACAGGGTTTCTCTGTGTAGCCCTGGCTGTCCTGGAACTCACTCTGTAGACCAGGCTGGCCTGAAACTCAGAAATTCTCCTGCCTCTGCCTCCCAAGTGCTGGGATTAAAGGCGTGCGCCACCACTGCCTGGCTCAGGACACAGAATTTAAAAGAAGAACCATAAATTTTATCAGAGAATACAAAAAAAAAAATTAAAGCACAGTAAGAGAACATACAAGGAAATGTAGGACACCATGACTATCAACCTAGACTACTGCACCAAACAAAAAAGTACCTGCCATAGTGGAAAAACAAGAAAAACTTCCTTGGCTCTAAAGAGGCTAAAATAATTCATATCCAGAAGACTAAACCTAAACAAAATACAGGAAGCAACAGACTGACCAAAAGAGAGAAAAGACAGTATAGCCAAGAGCCTATAGCAAGGTGACGTACGAGACAGTGCAGAGGTCCTCCACCCTCTGCTGTTGCTGACGTCAATTCAGGTTTAACTAGAATTTGATCTCCTAAAGAATCCCATGGAAAATTCCCAAACTCTCTTCTACAAACCAAAGGTCAAGATATCTTAGCTACGTATCTTAGCCTGTTTGTGCCGAAACCCCTCCAGCTAGACAATTATCTTAGTTTCTGTTAAACTGCTTGCTTCTGGGAAGCCCACCGCAGCTGCCGAGAGAGAGAGAGAGATATCCTGACTTGATTTTTGCCTTGAAAGTCCTCTGCTCTGGACACTCAGGGCCACACCTGGCTCTCCAAATACTTGGGTATGATCCCAATCATCTGGAATAAAGACCCACTTGGCTATAAACTGTGTTCAACTGACCATATTTGGTGGGCTCTGCACAACAGAAAAAAGACAAATGAAGCTGTAGTTACTGAAACACAAACTGTGACTAAGAAACAGAAACAGCACCGCCAATGTCACAATGGCTACAATGGAAACATACCTCTCAATAATGACTTTAAATTTTTTTTGGGGGGGGGTTGAATTTTAAAATGATAATCAAAGCATCTATTAATTTTTACATATAAAAATACACAAAGCAGAACATTCAGAATCTTGATTTGTTAATGCTGGCTTTGAGGAAAGTCAAGAAATTTAATAGGGCACATTATGTTTTTATAATTTTTTGAGATTAATATAATTACATAATTGCTCACCCTACCTCTCCTCCATCCAATTCCTGTCATGTAGCTTATTGCTGTCATTAATTCATAGCCTCTTTTTCTTTAATTTTGTCACAAACATACACATATATATGTATATGTGTGTGTGTGTGTATACACACACACACACACACACACACACACACACACACATACACAGTACAGAGGTCCTCCACCCTTTGCTATTGATGACATCAATTCAGGTTTAACTAGAATTTGATCTCCTAAAGAATCCCATGGAAAATTCCCAAACTCTCTTCTACAAACCAAAGGTCATGATATATACACACATAGATATTCTGCTCAGCCCATATAATTTTACTCTTATGTATGGTTTAATTGCTGACCATTGGGTATTAGATAACTAAGTGGTGTGCTCTTTCCTGGGGAAGACTATTTCTCTTACTCAGAGCACTCCTTGCTTTCCTGTAGTTCTTTGTCTAAGATAGAGGCCTATGAGTTTTTCTCCTTCCACATTATTTTCTCCTGAAGTTTTTAGTGCCCTTTCTTTGTTCTGTGTATTTAGTGTTTTAACTTTAATATACTGTGGGATGTTTCTTTTCTAGTCTTGTCAATTTAGTGTTCTGTGTGCTTCTTGTATTGTATACTTATGTCTTCTCTTAGTTTGGGGAAGTTCATTTTCTTCTTTGATCTTTCAGAAAAGCTGGTCTATGCCATTGACCCGGGAATCTCATCTATCCCTATAACTGGAAGCTTTGATCTTTACATTATTTTTCATATTTTCTGTATGTGCCCTATTTGTATTTAACTTTTTCATATTCTTTGCTTATTTTGCCTAGAGATTCGACTTTGTCATTGAGTTCT
>JADRCD010112340.1:0-10967 GCA_019843815.1 Montemys delectorum
TCTCTCTCTCTCTCTCTCTCTCTCTCTCTCTCTCTCTCTCTCTCTCTGCTCCTTCTATCATTAGAGTTCGGAGTCGTTACTGGGAAAACACAGAGGCTAATTGGAGCAGAGCTTGGTTGGTCTGGGAGGTTGGAGGGACAGAAGCCTGCGGCTCCATTGTGGCCCTTCTTTCCGAGTCTCCCATCCATCTGCACTGTCAACTATGTTCTGGTTGGGAGGTAATCTCATCCTTGCTGCACTTTCTAAAAGCTATCAATTCTTTTGACGGTTAATAATGTCAGGGTGGGATGACATCCAAGGTCCAGGCTCACCAATATCCTAAAATATACCACCAGGAGGTGGAATCATTAATAATAATGAGAATAATAATAGAAAAGGATTTAAATATTCACAAATCTTTAGCCTGGTTTCTTTTAGACTCTCAATATCATTCATAATTTAAGACCCATTCGTTTATGTTAATCTCAGTATAAATTCGAAGCTTATTTCCTTTGCAGGACACTTGGAAGTCAAACCTAAGGATCAAATTCTAATTATAGTGTGGCTGTAGATCAGTGCGTTTACTACCATATGAACTACTTACCTCAGCAAAACAAGGCAATAGGTCGTTTTTCATATACATTGCACAAAGCATCAAAGATACGTGTACTTAGGCAGGTGTAAAAACCACTTTATAACAAGTCTGTCTTACTGTTGTCCTTCCTTGTCTTATCCTGAGAATGCTTCTAATCTAAGAAATTCCCTGCCATTTCAATCCTACAAATCAAGAGAGATTTACTTCTTCTTTTAATTGCAGGCTGAGGGAGGGAAACACACACAATATTTAGGTCATTCTTCCCAGTCTGGGAGAAGAAATGATGGACTTGTGGGAGGGGCCTCTGCTGATTGATGGTGATCGCTGGGAAGCAAGCAGAGAAAGAGGCTCCTTGAGCCTACCCCTCTCTACAGCACTCTCCTCACAATCTCTCCTGTTATGACATTTCACATAGCTTAATCATCATGCCCACACATTTGCATGTTTGGCTAAGACATTTAGAGAATGTATAAAAGTAGAGATGGGTTTTTAGTAAACGGCTCATCCTTGCTGCGAACTAGCTCTTTCGTACCTTCCTTATCTACCTTGCTCTGGGTCCTATGTAAAAGGACGGCTTGCAAATGGACAGCGATGAAGAGGCTGTGACTCTCTCACAACTCAGGAGGCCCATACCCTAAACCCCTTGCAACCCAAAAGCTTCTAACGGCTCAGTGTTCCTTCCCATGGGCCAGGTCCATGTGAGGAGGGGTACGATGAAGAACCAGGAACAGGAAGAGGAGGCCTTAGGGTTGAAGATAACAGATCTAGGAGGCAGAGGTGGAGAGAAAGTTGCTCAAGCCTTACTTACATCCTCACTTCTGTGGCTAGGGTCTGGGGACAGTGAAAAAGGGAGGTGGTGATCTTTAAGAAGGCAAGCTGGGGGGCTGGAAAGATGACTCAGAGGTTGGGAGCACTGACTGCTCTTCTGAGGGTTCTGAATTCAGATCCCAGCAACCATATGGTGGCTCACGGCCATCCATGGTGAGGTCTGACGCCCTCTTCTGGTGTGTTTGAGGGCAGCTATAGTGTACTAAGTGTGTTAAGTATGGTAATAGACAGATCTTTGGGCCAAAGTGAGTAAAAGTCCTGAATTCAATTCCCAGCAACCACAGGATGGCTCACAACCATCTGTACAGCTACAGTGTACTCATACACAATAAATAAATAAATAAATAAATAAATCTTTTTTTTTTTTTTTTTTTTAAAAGAAGGCAAGCTGGATGGAAAGTTTTATTTTTAGTATCCCCATATTTGATATTTTGCCCAGGTTTAATGAACAATGAAAAGTAATATAAATGTCTAGAATTTTATAACTGATTACCAAAGCCACAAGCAAATAGCCTTCAAGCTACTATACAAGCTAACAAGTGTAGGTGCTCTGCTGGTATTTGTGAGTGTCTGATTTAAAAAAAAAATGAAAAATTTTTAAAATTCCCATATTGCCTCAGAGTTTATCGTCCCACTAGAATTAAGACAACTTTGCTCTTGGTATAGCATATTTATGTTGAATTCATTTTCCACGTCTTCATTTTATGTTCTTTAGTGGAAAGACAATGAATAAATGTTTTCATAATTGTAAAGGCTAGAACTTTAAAAGTTATCAAGATACCCTCATTTATAAAACCATGAATATAATAAATGAGAATTTAGAGGGAGCACAAAGAACTGGATGCTATTGTGTAGATTAGTAAACTAGTTATAAAGACATGTCATTACTGTTAGTCTGGGTTGCAACAAATATTTATGTGCTAGGTCACTCAATAAAAGAGCATGAATTATTTTCTTGATTTCCACATAATTATCTAAATTACACACTGTTAATTTTCAGGACTTTGTGGGATACAGTTTAGTTATTTTGGCTCCATTCTTGTGTGTAATATGAATAAAAATGCAAGATATGAAATTTGGTCTATAAAGCAAGTAAGCCATTATGTATTTCTCACATCTGAAGAACAAACCTGCATTCAAGTGCACCCCAAATCTCTACAGTCTGGGGTAGGAGGAGAGACTAGGGGCCACTAAGGGTAAAAGTGGGAGTGATTGCTACTGTCTGGATTAGTAACTTCTCTTGTCTGACAAAGTATCTGACAACAGCCGGCTAAAAAGGAAGCGATTGTCTTGGCTCATTGTTTGATGGTGCAGTCCATCCTGGTGTGGAAAGCATCCCCAGGGTGGTTGGAACAACTTGTCACATTGTATCTGTGATCAGGAAGCAGAGGGAGTTGAACCCTTGGGCCCCAATGACTTCTTCTGTTTTCATTCAGTCCCAGACCCCATCTTATGAAATAATGCCAACACCCTTCAGGGTGACTCTTCTCAGTTAAATGTTTCTGGAAACACCACCATATATACACCAGAGATGGGTTTCCATAGTGATTCCAAGCCTAGTTAGGTTGATAATGACGGTTACCCACTACACTCAGGGTCATGCCTGCTTGCTGCTAAATCCTCTGCTGGGTGCATTTACACTTTGCCCTCAAGACTAATACCAGCTCTGCAAAGTTGTCATTTTTCCCACCTGTCTGAGCCTTAAGGATGGTATACCCAAGGCCAAAATGACTCAAATGTCACTGCTCCATGAGCCAGTAAGGCTTTGATAAAAGTCTGGGTACAAACTCTTAACCACACGCTCTAATTCTTTTCTTAATTCAATTGGTCACGACTGCAGGCCTGAGTGTTTTGATATTGATCTGGCATTAGAATTACTTAAATGAAAACGAAAAAAAAAAATGGCTGGTGAGATGGCTCAGCTGGTAAGAGCACTGACTGCTCCTTCGACTGCTATTCCAAAGGTCATGAGTTCAAATCCCAGCAACTACATGGTGGCTCATAACCACCCATAATGAAATCTGATGCCCTCTTCTGGTATACCTGAAGACAGCTACAGTGTACTCATTTATAATAATAGTAAATAAATCTTTAAAAAGAAAACAAAAAAAAATGAAATTCAAAAGTAATCTGATATTATTTACCTCATGACTTGTATGAGCACCTCACACTGAGGAGCATAGCTGAAACCTGAGGCTAACGAAAGTGTGAGATCACAGATGAGAAGCTGCTCCCATGTGTTTTCAACTTATCTTGACGTTTTTCAATATTACAAAATATAATTATAGCAGACACAAATATACCAACCCTCCCCTACTCTTCTCCTGAGTTTCTATGTCAAAGGTGAAAAGAGTTAGGTAATAACTAATTAACCACACAGAAGCTTTGCCTTCATCTGGAGATGTTCAAGGGAGATGGACTCTTAATGAACTGGGATTGGCAGGAGCCTCAATGTGGGTACTGGGAACTGAACCCCATTTCTCTGCAAGAGCAGTTCTTAACTACTCAGCTGTTACTCTAGCCCCCACCCCCTCAGATTTTGCCTTTTATCTTCTTCTCTTTTAAAAGATTTGTTTATTTATTTTATGTATGTGAGTATACAGTCGCTTTCTTCAGACATACCAGAAGAGGGCATCCAATCCCATTACAAATGGTTGTGAGCCAGCATGTGGTTGCTGGGAACTGAACTCATGACCTCTGGAAGAGCAGTCAATGCTCTTAACAGCTGAGCCATCCCTCCAGTTCCTGTCTTCTTAATTCTCTGATCCTCTATCTTCTCCCTCTCCCTTTTTTACTTGATTAGTGAGACACTTTTATTTTCTATTCTAAAATGGAATTAAAATGAATTTATTTTAAACTGTTTTATATAGCCCAGATTGGTTTTGACTTTTCTGTGTAGCAAGGATGACTCTGTTCTTCTGGTCCTCTTGTCTTTCTTTACCTCTCAAGTACTGACATTTCCCAACTTCAAAAATGGTACCTTGATGGCTGTTTGGTTTCAATCAACATCCAAAGAGAGCCATGTGTTGTATTTGGCTGATGAATATTTTGAATTTTCTCTGGTCTACCTATGACCTTGTCAATTAGGTTCAGCTGCTCACCTAAAGCCAACCCCTCAGTCGCTCATATCAACAGCCTGTCATGTGGTTCAAGAACCTGTAATGGGTTGGCTTCAGGGGTATCAGGTTCTGGGGCAGTGCAAGTCTGGCAGGTATGTAAGGGTATTAGGGCAACTGGGGCCATCTAAGATGCTTCATGTTTGCTTGATGGGCTCTGATTCTCCAGGAAGCCACCATGGATTTATCCTCTGGCTCTTGTTTGTCTTAATCAGCAAGTGGGATGTTCTGAAATGTCTTCTGATGCCCAGGCTTCTATTACAGATTCTGCTCTGACATGTTGCACTGGCCAAAGAATAAGGATAAGTGATAAGGAAAAAACTAAGAGAAAGGGACATGAACCCCACCTTTGACAGGAGGAATTTCAGAGCCTGATTGTAAAGGATACAGCTGTGCAAGGAGAATAAGCTTTGATGTCAGGAGTTGTGTTGTGCCAGCTTAGGAGAGCCAAAGCCTGTGAGAGCTTCTAATTCCAAGTTTGGTAAAACCACATCAAGAACTTGATATCAGTCAGAGTGGGAGTATTCAGTTGCCATGGCAACTGGTAACCGCCACACACGAGTCAATTGTTAGTCGTTTACATCATAGCACCGGCTGGCCTTTACTCATATAAAGCAAGATGAGTACCACTGCTTGAGACGAGCTGAAGATTTCGTTCACAATGGAAAATAAGTACTGAAGAGGAGAGAAGAGGTTCCCTTGGCAGCCTTTCCATCATCTGGTGTTTCCAGACCACTGCTAGCTTAAAGTGAATAGGAGAAGAGATAAATGAGAAAAAGAGAAAGTACTCCTCTGGTTTCTGACTTCCATCAGGCTCAGACATGACCTGTGTCTAAGTGTTTCATCATCTTTTGTGGCTTTAGCGAGAAATTAGAAATAGAAGAAACTCTGCTCTGGAATGCTCCCATTGCCTTATTTCCTGGCTCATTATTTGCCACTGCGCCAGTGCAAGAGAGACCTGCTCCCTCATTGTGCTTGGTGATAGCTAATACCACATTGCTTCTCTTATATCTTTTGTTGCGAACCTAGCCTTTAAGGACTGTGGCATCTCTCCAGGCCCGCGCTGTTTCTCAACAAGGAGTAGGAGATGCAATAGAGTGAGTTGATTCTGAAGAATGTTGCTGAAGAGGGTACTCTGTGGAGAAAGAACACAGACAACACGTCGAAGCCAGCGGAGAAGCTCTTACTGAGGCAGTTTATGCAACACAGTGCTTCAGGCTCTTTGGAGCTTGTTGAAAATGCAAAATCCCAGGCCCTACCAAGACCTTAATTCCAGTCTGCATCCAAACAAGATTCTGGGTAGCTTTTGTGCATGTTAAAATTTGGGAGTGAGCTATATGGTGGTATGCACATGGGGCCAGATGTGATCATGTTTTTTTTCTAATAGAGTATGCACATAAATCTGTTTTTTTTCTATGTGTGTATTTTTATTCTATGTGTATTCTATGTATGGTGTACATGTATGTGTGCTTCTATGTGGACACACATGTGAAAGGGAAGGCCTGAGGCTGACCTGGGGTGTCTTCCTCTCTCTCCACCTAAATATTGAGACAGAGTCTCTTACTTAAACTCAGAGATGATCAATCCTGCCAGGCCCCTTGCCTTAGGGGTTCCTTCACTGCTTTCCAAGTACTGAGATTTTTAGATGGTTTGCCACCCTGGCCCAGCACTTACATGGGTGCCAGGGAGCTGGACTGCCACCCTCGCTGTGCATGGCAAATGCTTCACCAGCTCCACCGTCTTCCCAGATAGCACTCTTGACCACACTCCATCTTAATTCCTAGTCTGTTTTTCCACTTGCAGGTTTCCATTGAAGATCCATGCTTAATGAACAGCTCAGCCTTCTCAGAACCTCCACTTTCATTACCATTGTACTAGAAAATTAAATATTGATATGTCTAAAATAGTGCTATTCCTACATTGGGAGCAGGAGATGGTAAGAGCTAGCACCTCCTGTACAGTTGCAGAAGCATACAGATATAAAATATGGAAAAATCCAGGTTTAGTAACATCAGCACGCTCTTGGGTCTTGTGATGCTTTGAATAAGAACTTCCCCCATAGGGTCATGTATTTGATTGCTTAGTCTCTAGGGAGTGGAACTGTTTGAACATTAGAAGGATTAGGAGGTGTGGCCTCCTTGGGATAGGTGTGGTCTTATTGGAGGAAGTGTGTAGATGGGGGTGGGGCTTGAGGTTTCAAAAGCCTAAGCCAGGTCTAGTGTCTTTCTCTCTGCCTGTGAATCAGGATGTAGCTCTCAGTTAGTGCTCTAGCACCATGCTTGCAACCATGAGGATAATGGCCTAAGTCTCTAAACTGGAAGCAAGTCCCATGGTTCATAAGGGTTGCCATAGTCATGGGGTCTCTTCATAGCAATAGAACTGACTAAGACAGGTATATAAAGGCAATGATCAAGATTTGGAAAAAAAAAAAATGGGCCAGATCTCAGTAGGTGCAAGTGCTTGACCCCATACCCCAAGCCCAATGATCTGAATTCGATTCCCAGAATCCAGATGGTGGAAAGAGAGAACAGACTTCCACAGGCTTTTCTGTGACCCACACATGTGTTTTGTGGTATACACCCCCTCCTCCAGTATATAATAAATAAATGTATTAACAAAATTTTAAAGAAATAAAGCTAAACCAATTTGATTTGCTTTGTTGTATTTTTTGAAGCAGGGTCTCTACATAGCCCTGACTGTCCCAGAACTCACTATGTAGACCAAGTTAGAGATCAAACTCCCAGAGATCCACCTGCCTCTGCCAGGGATGAAAGGCATGCACCACCATGACCTGCTCATTAAAGCAGCTGCCTCTTTGGGTTGCTTTTAGAAGTAGATCTCCCTTCCCACCATTATTTTGATATAGTTTTAAAGATATTTTGCAGTCTTGCACTTCACTCATTCCTAAAAGGCAATGTGGGTCCTTTCTGAGGATAATGTGGAGTGTAAACAAGCAAAGACTCTTTCCCAGGTAGAATGCATCCTCTTGGTAGTGGCTACAATGGGAGATAGAATGATTTACTCAGAGCAAAATAAGCGAGGCTCATGAGCTCGAGAGGAAGAAGTTTGCTCTTCATACAGGCAGTAACCTCATCTTGGCAACTTTACATATGACTAAAGTCAGAAAGACTAAACACTTCTGGGACAAGAGCAGAGGTAACATAATTCTACTATTAGGGTTTTGGCTTAGGGTGCTAGTCATGAGAGAAGGACAAATCCCCAAAGAGGAACTTTCATCAGAGAGACGTCCGTTAGTGATTTCCTGGAGACGAGACTAAGTGTGGTGAGACCTTTCAAGCTCGGTGGTGGAATTAAGCAAGGACAGATAGAAGTTGGATTCCACCAAAGCTCATTTGGAGAAACAGGTGAGTTTATACGTCAGTCTTACTTCCAGAGCAATGGGTAAAAGTTGACGAGGAGAGCACGAGTGAGCTTAAAGCACCCACAGTGGAAGATCTGCACCCAGGATGGGTGATGACTCCACAGTGGCTGCATAATCCTTGCCTACTCATATACCATAACCCCTTCCACAGCCCCTGAAGCCGGTGCAATTAGCCCAGAATTGCATGTAGCTGGTTGTGCGGGGTGGCTGTGGGCTGACCCCAGGGCTCTTCCTGCCCCCTTCTTGTACCAGAGAACATCAGCAGTCAACAAGCCCAGCTGGTATTATCTTAGGCAAGCAGGCTTACCATTAACTCCTGAAGATGGTGGTATTGGGCATGGAGGACAGTCTTATTCAACACAGGAAGAAACTATGATTGGAGATTTGAGAGCTGGAGTACTAAACCAGAACCTTCTATTTTGCCTTTAAAACATTCCAAGCTTTTCAGGAGGTATGCTGTGTAACAGCTCACAAACCTCCTGCTTTCTGATATGTAGGGACACTGAGGCAATCAATGCCAAAGTCTAGTCTTGACCTTTGACCCTGTCTTAGTCAGAGTTTCTATTCCTGCACAAACATCATGACTGAAAAGCAAGTTGGGGAGGAAAGGGTTTATTCAGCTTACACTTCCATGTTGCTGTTCAGTGGAATAGGACTGGAAGTCAGGACTGGAACTTAAGAAGGTCAGGAAGCAGGAGCTGATGCAGAGGCCATGGAGGGATGTTACTTACTGGCTTGCTTCCCCTGGCTTGCTCAGCTTGCTTTCGTATAGAACCCAAGACTACCAGCCCAGGGATGGCACCACCCACAATGAGCTTTCCCCTCTTGATCACTAATTGAGAAAAATGCCTTACAGTTGGATCTCATGGAGGCATTTCCCCACCTGAAGATCCTTTGTGATAACTCCAGCTTGTGTCAAGTTGACACAAAACCAGCCAGTACCCTTAGTCCACTGTTCTTTCCAATTTGCCTTGTGGTATCTTGGAGGAGCAGCTGCCTATGTTGTCCAGAAAGTTCACTAACATTGGGTTAAGCTTTTCAGTGCTATGGGGTACTTGGCATGCAATAGACCCTCCATATATATTTGCTGGCTAAGTGAAATATATACTGTCATAAGCTGGCTGAACTTCTGGATGCTTTTAGGGAGTGAAATGGGGTTAGAAGATGTGAAGAGTAGTTAATTTATGGTCCAAGATTCTCTTCTCCAGGAAGGGAGCTCAGTCCCTTGAAGATGATTTACTATTTTTATCACCTCAAACCTTACATGATCCTTACACTGGCTCTCGGCCAGCTTGCTACTTCAACCTCAGGGAATTTTTTTATTTTTTTTAGGGTTAAGAGCTGTTGGATTTCCTATCTCTGGATATCCCAGAATATGAGCTACTTAAGAAAAAAAGATGAGCTCATATATATGTATATATATATATACACATACACAGACACATATATATATATGTGTCTGTGTATATGTGCATGTGTGTGTATGTTTTTATGTATGACTATATGTGTATGTATGTATGTTTTGACTGTGCAGATATATAAATTGGATCTTTTTGCCAGACCCACAAGTTGAGTTGATGATCTCCCAGCAGTGGCATCTGTTGGAAAAATCTTGATTCAGCTCAAACCAATTCTGCAGCTTTTATTTTGCCCTGAAGAGATCACTGAGGCCGTAACGGCTCAGCTGTGATCATTCCTGGTAATGGTCTTTGAATAGCTTGTCTGCGCATTCTGTGTGTTGGTGTCAGACCCTACTTAGGTCCAGCAAAGACAACTAATGACAATCGGGTGACTTCCATCTGGGCCTTAAGAGCTGCTTGCTCCCAGGTGTTTGGGAAATGCACCCCGGGAGAGGGGCACTGAGAGGAGAGACTAGAGAACAAGCCAGCAGCTCATGGGGGTATGACAGAGGCTGCAGCTCAGTTTGGCTGCTAGGACTTTCTCAAAGGCTTTCTGTTGCCCAAGTTCACTTTGTTTTTCTCTGGTAGAGTTAAGAAAAGGTGTTTGTTGGCTGGCTTGCCAGCTGTGCACTGTGGGGAAACAGCCTGCTAGGGTGGAGTGAAATGGTTAGTCATTTCTCCACCTTTATGAGTTATTCCTCTGCACTGAAGTTACCTTTCCTAACGGCAGATACAAAGATCATGTTATTCGTGGTGCCAAGGGGTGGAACCGAGAAGATTCTGGCAAGAGGCGGAGTGACTGGTGATGACTGGCTGGTTTTTATGTAGACAAATTGGGCAGAAGGTATTTTTTTTTTAAAGTTGGCATAAGGACTTACATACTTTCTTTCTTTTTTCTGACAATAATGAATGAGCTTGTTTGCAATTATACAACAAGTTCCCATTCATTAGCAACCAGAGCGGGGTCCCAGCTCTGGGACTTTGAAAATGCAGCTCCTTATTTGGTCCAAGGTCGAGCAATTTCAGCAGTCAGCTGTGGCGCTGCCAACTCAGGTGCCCTGGGAGTGCTTTGAGGTTTGCGCATGCATGCATGCATGCATGCAGGAGAGCCGAATCTCCCTCTCTTGAATGTATGAGGCTCAGGGCTTGTCATCGGCTTTGGGATGTGGAGTGACTATAGACACAAGAGTTCCAGCTTTATCTTGGGTCACAAGGGAGGAGAATTTTCATATAGCCGCTGGACTTTGGATGACCTAAGATTGTTTCGTCTTAGAAGTTGCTCCAAAGGACACTTCTTCACAGAAGCAAACGGGAGCCCATCCACTGCATGCCTCTGGCTGTGGTCTCCCTTGAAAATAAAGAATGGCAATTCTGATTTTTAAACGTTTTTTCTCAAAAGCAAAAGTTAATTTATTTACTTATTCTTATTGTTACTTTTGCTTTTGTGAGAGGGTGGGTATCATTAAGGAGGTTAAGCAGGACTTGAACTTGTGATCTTCTTGTGGCCCCTCAAGGACTAGAATTATAGATGCCATCGTGCCTGGCTGCAATGGAAAATTGACCCCTGCCTTGAGGACATGATTGTTGTTTTTACAATTGTGTTTGTGTGTTGTAAGGAGAGATGTGGTGCAGTGGGGGACAGTGTGATGGGTGCATTGGGGGACAGT
>JADRCD010112367.1:0-19812 GCA_019843815.1 Montemys delectorum
TTTGTCAAAGATCAAGTGACTATTACCTAGTCCATTTGAATCTGATTCTGTTATGTCCACATACCCACCTCTTCTGTCAAGTATGAAGGTCTGCGTGTTGGGTGACTTGTTAGTTGTATCACTTTGGGGATAACAGTGCTTTCTGAGGTAGTTTACCAGAAAAGGTACCTAGATCTTAATGCTTTGGAGCAGGAAGCAGCTCCTGCTTCTCCACCTCTTCTACCCCAAGACTTTTGCAACAGCACCTCTACCTCCAAGCTTCCAGCCTCATGTGTGCATGTTTCCCTGTTGTCATTATCTCTGTGCTAGTCTGGTAGCAGAGTGCAGATTCTCACAAGCCTTGGCTAGACATGGAAGGAAGTACATAAGTTACTGCTTCTGGGGGCTGGAGAGATGGCTCAGCAGTTAAGAGCATTGACTGCTCTTTCAGAGGTCCAGAGTTCAATTCCCAGCAACCTCATGGTGGTTCACAGCCATCTGTAATGGGATTCAGTGCCCTCTTCTAGTGTGTCTGAAGACAAACAGCTACTGTGTACTCATATACATAAAATAAATAAATCTTTTTAAAAAAAAAAAAAAGTTACTGTTTCTGATGCTACATTCACCAGAAAAGACTGATTCCACTGTGAAACTGAAAGGAACAAGGGAAAGAATGGCTGTAGCACACAGGGAATAAAAGTTCAAGAAACTGCCAAGCAAGGTCATGCTCTCCTCCCTATTGACTACTTTTTAGTAGTCAGCATTTGCCTGGACTTACGCTTTATCACGTTATTAAAAGCATTACTGTCTTCTCAGAAGCCTTGTTGGTTATAATTTTTGCTGTTGTCCTGCTTCTATTGTGCTGTACCCAGACACCTGTTTAAACTCTGCTTCTCTGGTGGGTTGGAGAACAGAACCATAGGCTGTATATAACAGGTTTCCTTTTTCTCCACAGTGAAGTAGGACATTGTTCAGAATTCCACACAATTGCCTCTTTGCCCTTTCAGATTCAGAAGTGAAGTAATTAGATTTCTCTGGTCAAGAGCCTTCTCATCCTTGGGCACTGCTTCCACATGCAGCTTGCAGCAGCACTGTTACTGTGTGGTGCTAAGGGTACTGCTGCTGCAGAAGCCCACATAGAGAATGAAATTCATACTCACATGAGCCTCCATCTCCACTGCCAACTACTTTTCTCACTTAAGTGAACCTGGTGATTTATAGAGGGTGTTAGTAGCAGACTCTTCCTCTTTGGTGTTCATCTCAGATTCACCTAATTCTTTGTCATAGTGTTTCTGTGTGTCTTTTGTTCTTGTTAGATAACTAATCACCAGCTCTATTTTAACTGCTGGATGAATGAAAAGAAAATTTGTTATGCGTAGGCACCAAATAAAGTGGTATGGCAGCCATTAAAGCAAAACACATCTTAGTCTGGCTCTGATGGGGTCTTGGGCACAATCTATTAGTTTTGTCTCATTTTTTTTTTCCATTCACACAAACGTGTTTCAACGTCCTAGCAAGGCATATATGAAAGTTTAGGTATCTATCAATTCATCAAAAGTGAATGAGAATATTATACTGTTTTGTGTTTGTAGCCTGCTAGCCAAAGCACCCTTTCTGGCAGCTTGCCGATAACTCCTTTTAAAAATGAAATCTGCACCAATGGGGGAAAGGGCTGGCTTCTGAAATGCTTTTTGCTAAAGAAGCTCAAGTGGCCAAGGATTTTCTTTCTCAACAGGGTAATATTCCTGACTGTCTATGAGTCAGACTCATCCATTTGCCTACACATCTCAGCAGAGTTCTTCTGTGGCCTCATGAGAAAAGGGAAAAACTGAAATGATTAACTGTTGCTGAAACAGTCCTAGAGTGTGACTGTTTGGGGCATGATTGTTCTTTGTAGAAACATCAGTCTATGCAAATACAAACATATCTCATTGAGTGGTGGTGGTTTTTTTAATAGACCTTATAATATAAGCTACCAAACAATTTTAGGTTAGGTTAAATGCCTTTCCTCAGAAGTCTCATTCTCAGATAGATATGTGGGCAGCTTTATATGAGAAGCCCTCACCCTTCTGATGCTTACTGCCTTTGTTATCTATATAGGGTGCAGCTAGTATCACTCCTCATTCATTTTTGCCCTGAAAATTGAAAATCTGTTTTCATCCAGTAAGCCTGTTCACAGTAATGCAGTGCATCTTTGGAACAACACTGGCTCCGCCTGCTTCAGCTGTCTGAAATCCAGTGTACCTTCCATCCCTAGTATTTTCCTCTCATGCTTGCATTCTCTCTGTATCAATTCTACTTTCTCTGCAGAGTCTTCTCAGTTCTCCCAGCTTTCCTCCCTGAGGAAGCAGGCCACTTTCTGATATTTCCTGGAGTCAAGAGCTCATAAAGCGATATAAGAAAGAAATGTCTCAGATGTTGGTCATACAGCAAAGACTGAAAGAAATGTACAAACTGTGCTGTGATAAGGGGCTTGCTGGTTAGCAGGGCCTCACTGTGCATCATAGTGTCTCTGTTAAGGGGTCCTCCCTCCCAAACTTCACAGGTAGCCTATCCTTAGCCAACTGTGTTGGAAATGGGGCCAGAGAGATAGGGTATCATGTCCAGGCCACACACACTTAATAGCGCATATGTGGTGTCATGTTTTGCCCCACCGCAAACAAAACACAGAACATTAGACTGTGTTTATCCTGTACCACTTCTGTCAGGTGCTGGGCTGGAACAAAGTGTTGATATATGCCTCGGGAGGTGGGAAAATACAGTCTAGAATGTGGGAGGTCAAAGCTCCCAGGAATCCAGTAGCCACTGGAAAACCACACAGAAGAGTTAGGAATGGAGGGTTGGGTGTCCCTGGGCCTGCAATGAAGATCCCTGGGTTGTGGGCTCCCAAACGCCCGGACATCCAGGCACCATTGGGTAGAGGGGAATTGGGAACGAAGTTGGGGGCCTGCGGGCTAAGGACAAAGACAGGGCCAAGGGAATGGGGAACTCTGGCTTAGCTCATGTAGCCCTTAGCTTAGTAGCCGTGGTCTGGGAGCACAGAGGGGCCTTTTGTGGGAGACTTAGCTGTGGCTCATAGGCGAAGGCCTTCTCCACACTCCCCATGGCGCTTCTGGATGAAACAGACAGTCCTTGGTTCCAAACTGTTCATCAGGGAAAATGGGCGCAGACCACCTTGTCAGGGTGGACTAGAGATTAAATACATTTTGCAGGAAGGAATATAGATGTGCCTCTAGATACTTCATTAGCATGGAGAACTCTGTTTGGGCTACATGATCACAGTGTGGCACGTGTTCCAGGCCGGGAATCTGGTAGGGAGCAGGGAGCCGCCTACCATCTCAGGGTGCTGGGGACTCTGAACCCCTTCAACCATACCAAGTTTCCTGGCACTGCCCCCTGTCCCACATGCCTGTTTGTCATATAGCTTTGTGCTGGCTCTAGTTTGCTCTGGAAAGAAGGAAAGAACAGACATCTCTATATATGGTTGCTTTTTCCATATGTAAACTTAAAGGGTTTGCATAACATGTGAGGCCCTGGGTCCATTTATAGCACCACCAAAACACCAATTTGAGCAACTCCCAAAATGATGCACTCATAGTGCAGAAGTCACACCACATGTCAGAAGCTACACCCAACATGAAGTCTCACCAACAGAACCTGAAAAATGACAATGCCTATAGGCATGCTAACATGGAAAACCCACAAGGCCTCAACCCTATACAGCAGCTAAGTAATTCTAAGAGCAAGAGAAATAGTCTACCCCCAAGCAGAGCAGACAGAGAGTTCTATTTGTGTAATTCCAAGAAAGACTATACAGACTGAGCAAATTGTACTTACATATTTAGAACTACATACACTCAAATAAGAAATAGAGGCCATGAACTTGAAAGAAAATGGTGGGGTACATAGGTTTTAGAAAGGAAAGGAAAGGGAGGAATGATTTACAACCTCAAAAATAAAAAGGGTTTTGGTTTTTGGGGGGGATTTTTTCTCTATACAAAGTTTCTCTGTGTAACAGTCCTGGCTGTTCTAGAACTCTTAAAGGGGTTTTTTGAATGTCATTCCAGAGATGAATATGTTGAAAAGAATTTGTCTACAAAAAAGTACTAACTGTTTTCGGCCTCCTTTTATTTGTTCAATTTCAGATCATAGCAGTCTGCAAGGAGGCCGCTCTCCTAGCTCTGGAAGAAAACATTAAAGCTGACTGCATTATGAAGAGGCATTTCACTCAAGCCTTGAGCATTGTCACACCCAGAATCCCAGAGTCACTGAGACGCTTTTATGAAGATTACCAAGAGAAGAGTGGACTCCACACAGTCTAAGAAATACTTGTGTGCAAATATTTTCTAGAGAAAAGTTTGTTTTCAGATTTGTCTTGAGAGTGTTTACAGTTTCTTAATAGGTAAATGTTTGAGATGCCCTCACTGGTGTTGAAGAGCCGATGTTTCAATCAGTCGAGTATAATAAACATTTCTCTGGGCATGAGTTCAAACCAGTTTTACCTTTTGATTTTCAATACTATATACTCATCCTTGTTTTATTTCCTTACTGCAGAATTCTTGTCAGTAGGATAGTAGAAGTTTGTTTTATACAACATGGAGAATTATTTGCATAAGGACATCATGAAGAGTATCATTGGGTCTCTGCTTTAAAGATTTTGTAAAGCCTAGGTTGGCATCTAACTCTGTGTATAGCCAGGGAGGTTGGAGGTTGTGACCTTACTTAAACTTCTGATTCTGCTGCCTCTACCTACCAAGTACTGGGATTATAGGTGTATTCCCCTGTACTTTTTATACAGGGCTGAACTTTGGACCCAGAGCTCAGTGTATGCTAGGAAATTGCTCAGCCAGCTGAACCACATCTCCCACCTCTCATCCACACTCTGAAAGGCCAGCCAGGTTTAGTGCCACAAATACTGTTCCTGTTGCTGTTGTTGTCACCTGCATTTATGACCAGAAAGCATGAAATTATCACAGATACTACAATATCCCTGGAAGGCGTAGAAATTTTAAGGTGTAGGGCCAGTTCAAGCCCAGAAAGTATTCTCAGCTTTTTTTAAGATACTGTAAGGAATTCAAAATGTATACCAGTTTTAATATATAAGTATATGCAAGTTGCCAGTTACTTTTTGGTTAAAATTTATACAGGACTATCAAGATGGCTCATCAGGTAAAGGTACTTGCCACCAACCCTAACAACCTGAGTTTGATCTCTGGGACCCACATGGTGGACAGAGAGAACTCAACAAGTTGTCCTTTGACCTTCACATATGTACTGTAGCATATACATTCACACACACAACACTTTAATGTTACATAAGCCTTCTTTAAAAACTCTGTCCCAATGATTCTCCGAACAATCTAGCAGCTAGTGTTTGAGAATCAGCCAAGTCAGGGACTCCTGACCTCACCATTACAAGTGCAGTTCTGTGGCTGAAGTTGTCTGAAGTCACATCACAGCTCTTCCTTCCATCACTGTTTAGTGTACTTGCAAGACAGCATTGGTCACAGAACATCACTTAAGGAATGAAGAATGTTACTATTTAATACTGTACTGTCAGATTAAGTATTTTATTTACTTAAATGAAATTATATAAAATGTTTGATCAAACATACTAGGCACACTTCAAATGTGAGTGTAGAAAATGTCATCATTCTGATCATTTGATTAGAACTGAGCTTAGTGGCACATGCCAAAAATCCTAGCACTTGAGAGGTAGAAGTACAGAATTCGGAGCTCAAGGCCAACCTGGGCGACATGAGAGATCCTTTGTGGAGATAAAGAAATTAGGCTTACACACTATGATAAACAGGCCTCAAGGCTATTTTTGTGCTCCCATTTTCATTTTAGTTACTTGTGAGTAAAATTGTGAAGAGGAAGGGCTTCAGGTACTCCCTGTATTCTCCTAGAATCCAGGAGAGTAAGAGAAAGTCTGATTCCCCAAGGACTGGGCAAGAATCTGAAGAAAACACCTTTCCCCAGGAAGTACAAACCAGAACTTGACCTGACTCAAGTCGGGGAAAGAAAGGTCTTGGCCAACAAAGGAGTTTGGGTGTTTCCACATAAAAAGCTGTAACTGAGCCTCAGCTTCACATACTACCCAGTTCTGAGCTCTCCTCTCCATCCATACCCCACTCCCACAGTGCTTGGGTAAACTAGAAGTTCACTCTCTGGCAGAGGAAACCACAAAAACCTCATCCTTGCCCTGTGCTTTGGATATTTGAAAATACACAGTGTTGGGTTTGAAACACCTTCAGATTCCCACAAAAGCATGAGTCCATGCAAGAACTGTCCTTAAGGTGGCCAGCAGCTTCACTAGTTGCAGGAAGATACCTACACCCAACTACTGGAGGTTCCAAGCAGCTGACAGACACAGCACAGGGTTTGCAATCCCCAAGGATGAAGATCAGGGGATACCATGTAAACACATGCAGCCACCTCAGAAAGCAGCCCTGTAGTCTTGGGTCTCTAGTATGAACAATGACAGTTTGAAGAGGTTTGGAACAATAGACCTACCTGTACCTGTAAGAACAGTTGAGGAAGTGTCAGAGAAGTCATACAACAGAACACAGTGACACTTGAGAATAATCAGAGACCCAATTGAGCAGAAAAAAAATCTTAGAAGAGTCTATAAGATTTAAAACATGTAAATGTAAGCCTACACAGCAAGGCCCTGTCTCAGATAGAAATTACATGTGTGTTAGTTGCTTCAGTTTTAAGTAGGCCTTAATGAGCATCACAATCCATGGACTTGCATCATAATCCATGGCACTCACATCCTGTCTAAAGACTCTGGAACACTGTGTACAAGGATGAAATGCAGAATAAATAAGATGCAGGAAGAGATAGACCTAGGAAAGTAATGTGTTGATGGAAGTTAATGCCTTGTAGCTCAGAACACCCTGAACCAGGTGATCTGTTTCTGTGGTACTATGGTGGTAGTCCAAAAGACATGGAAGCTCAGAGTTGAAAAGGATTTTAGAGCACTAGTCAGAGAGAGCAGAGGAAGCCCTGATGGTAAAGTTCTGAGTGGATGAATGTCATTGACATGAACACGGCCATGGCAAGGACTGGGAAAATACAGGTGTGACTTGAGAGGGAGCTGTAGTGTTAGCAAGTGACCTGTGTGTACAGAAGCTAGCAACTGCAGCTTCCTCCTGGATTTACAGCCTGAGCCTGCTCACCTATTAGATAATCTCTACCAAGACCTCCTGTGATGTACTTAATAAACATAATGAGACCCTAGGTTGCTAGCCGTAGCTGCCTTCATCAGTGTGCACCCCCAACCTGGCCCATTTTCCTGTGCGTGTGTCTGTGTGTCTTGTCTTTTCTGGAATACCGAAATACACCTAGTCAAGGTTCCAGGACTAATGCTACATGTATGAGTTTCAGTAACCCACCCCATATCTTCAGTTTTACCTTATTTGGCTTGTGCCCTTTTTGCACCAGTATTGTTATAAAGCACACAAAGGACCAGGCCAGGTGTTAACACTTCTTGTTTCTACCAGCTTTGTCTTAAGGGTTTTATTTCTGATCCCAAAGGCTCTTGTTTGTGGACAAGTGGTACATGATCATACTATTTGTCTTCATTGTACATAATACAGGGCATGGCCTATTTAAATTTAACAGGAAAACAACCAGCTTTTTGTCTTCATATAGTTTACTTTTTGACATCTGATCAGAAGTTTGTACTTGTGATTCATTCTTTGGGCGTTTCAGGGATATTGATATTGACCTCTTCATAGTGTTCCAAAAAGTTTAAATAATTGGGGTTTTGTCTGTTTAGCTAACATTAAAAACATGTTAGGCTTTTTCCTTTTATCTTTCCATAGTTGATAACTCACACTGAACTGTCCTAAAAATGGTTCCGTTCTTATCTCTAATGTGTGAGAAAGGTAGTTTGTGTTCGATTAATTTAAGACTAGGTCTCATTCTGTACCCCAAGCTGGTTTTCAACTCAAGGCAATCCTCCTGTCTCAAGCTCCCAGGACCTAGGATTACAGGCTTAAGTATCTCTTGAACATATCCTAATGAGAAGACAGCCTCAGAAAAATCCTCAGAAAGCTAAAATGAAATTCTCTCCTGGTCTGTCACTATGTAACTTTCTCAAAAGGAAGCCCATGGGATCCTTGCTTATTTTCTCCTTTTTTCTGGAGTCCTATCTGGAAATGCATAGGTGTTTAACTTGCTTTTTCCTCTCAAGACAACGTGAGCATATCCCAAAAAACACAAATAAATACTTTATTTGAAAACAACAGGGAACTGAAACTTAAGTAGTAGCATTTTACATCTTGATACCAGAAGCGTTAACACCTGCACAGTAAGCCTCAGCTGAGGGCTGGAGAGATGGCTCAGCAGTTAGGAGCACGGACTGCTCTTCCTAGAGGTACCGAGTTCAATTCCCAGCAACGCCATGGTGGCTCACAAGCATCTGTACTGGGATCCAATGCCCTCTTCTGATATTTCTGAGGACAGCTACAGTGTACTCATATACATAAAATGATTTTTTAAGTCAGTTGAGTGCTATTTAAGTGAAGGATAGGGTTAAAAGAGTGAACTCAGATAGCAATTAAAATACTTGTACCAGTACAAATTAGAGTTAAGACTATCTTTGAGCTGGGAATAGTCACATTGAAGTACCCTACAAGGACCATAGTATAGACTAAGCCAGATAATCTAGTGGAGACAAAAAAGGCTGTAACACAGGAAAAAAAAAATAGACTATCAGTAAATAAAGATAATCTCCAGGCACTAATTACCCTCTGATTCAGAAATCCTACTCTATTCTGCAAATTCTTGGGAAGAATGGCAAAGGGAAAGCTTCAGGCTTATTTGCATAACAGTATTCTAAACAGCTCAGTTACCCAATATTATTTGTCTGTATAGCTTAGCCATACAGTAGAACGTTATGCTGCTATTAAAAAGGGAAGAAAAGCTCTCCTTGACCTGATACCTTGTCCCAAGGTATAATAATAATAATCCACAGCAAATGCATTTGAACTGTAGACGGCAGCATCTCTCACACTGTGTGCAGCCTTAAGCAGGTGTCTGCAGATATGATGCATACTTTCTAACTACGTAGTGGAGAAAACAAAACCCAGTATAGGAACAGTACCCAAAACAAAAAGCTATTTAAATGATTCCTTGGTGATAAAAGAAGCCATTATGTAGATGTGAAAATAACTCTGTGAAGGTTAGAGGGTAACACAATTGGCTGGATTAAGTATCCCACTGAAAAAAAGACAAGAACCCCAAATTAGCCCCAGGAAAAACAAGCATTACAAAGAAATTAATACACAAAAAAACAATAGAAATGACTGAGCCAGCAGCAGTCTTTGGAAGGTGAAAATGCAAAGACATGCACTTGTGTGTGTGTTTAAAATGAGCTGCTTCCAGATGTCTGTATCCTTATCCCTAAGCTGGATATGTGACATCACCTTTGCAGGGCCCGAGTGACTTTGAGGTACAGCTAAGGATCTTGAGACAGTCCTTCCCTTCCTAATAGAACTGCTGCAATCCAGAAGGATCAGAAGAGGTGAAGAAGCACTGCTGGCTTTGTACTTGAAGGAAGGACTGCAAGACAAGGAGAACAGTGCTCAGGACAAGGTGGGAAAACTCTAGAACCTCCAGAATGACTTAACTAGCCACTAGTCAATCATAACTCCATTTAAACGACCCATTTCAGATCCTGTGAGCCAATGGTACATTTGTGTTATCTTAATCCATTGAGGTGGCAATACATAATAGCAGAACCAGGAAACAATACAAATTCCAGTTGGATCTCTTAAAGATGACAGACAAAATTAGAAGAAAAGGAACCACAATAAAAAGAAAATGTAAAATTAGGAAGTTGTATAGTTCCAAGTAAGTATGCGAAAACAAACACAGGCAGCAACATGAACATGCAAATCCAACACAAAGGCCTGCTTGCAACACCTGCTTCATCGGGTCTTGAGGATCTGGTGGATGCAGTCAAGTTGACAAGGCTTGTCATCCCTAGACTTGACCATCAACTCCAACAAAATAAGGTCACATACTAGTTCATGTACAATTCACATCTAACTAAAAGTCCATTCTGCAAATCTTACCTCAAGTACTTTCCCAGATTCCCTGGTGAAGCCCATAATGTCTATCAACTACAGACTGGCAGTGACACCATCGGGGCTCTACAGCTTGCTTCTCACATTCTCTGCTGTTACCCCTTCTCGACCTCACTCTGCCTCTGCTTTCACAAGCTCCTCCAGGTGGCCACTGAGTTCCAAGAGACTGTACTTCTAACTCCCCCAGGGCATCTGCTAAAGCTAGAAAACCTCACAGGCAAAGACAGAAGCTTACAAAACAAAATTGAGTTGTCCACCTTGGCTGTACATCAGTGCTCATTCATCTGTGCCTACAAGTCCCTGCTGCTCTGCTGCAAGAACCAGCCTGTGTGTGACCTTCTCTGGACCCCCAAACCCATTGTGCCCTCCACTATGAAGTTGAAGACAACTACATTCAGTGTCTCAACCATTTTCATTGTAGAGGAGTTGTGCTTTTATTTTTTTACTAGTTTTTTAGGTTACTAGTTTTGTGTTTGTGCCTATGTAGTGCAAGCGCACTTAGGTCACAATGGGCATGTGGATAGCTTTCTGAAGGTTCTGTTGTCTCCTTTCTCCGAAGGTCCCCATAATCGTCCGTCTTGACAGCAAAGGCTTTCACCAGCTGAGCCATCTTGCTGGCTCTGTACTGTTTTTTTCAACCAACGATCCTTGCCCCCACCCAAAGAGTTTTTCCTCTATCGTGAAAGTCATCAACATCAGTACATTCCACACGACCAGGGTTCCAGAAACACATTCCCACCTTAGAAGAGCATATGCTGGTGAGAACAAGACGCATCAACCACTCAGGTGGGGCTGAGACCTGGAAACAACAGGTCCCAAAATGTCCTTGCTGGAGCCTGGGAATATCAGAAGAGTCTTTCTGGTTCCCGCCTCTTTGTTGGTGTTAATGAGCATCTTGTCTACTGTGGATCCCAGGCTGGGCTCTCTTCCATTCTGGGTGAATGAATGGGAGGGCTGTACATCCCTCTTCTCTTCTCTGTGTTTCCGTAGGGAAGCTGGGGGACAGCACATCATGCACCCTGTATTCCAGCCTTCTTGGCTTGACAGTGCGTTTCACCCTCCTCTTCTGTTTCATTTTACTCTGTTTTCTTCCTTTCCCGTGGACTTAACCAGCCAGCCCAGCACTGAGGATGAATTCCATTCGGAAACACACTGGGGAAGAAGGCAAAAGAATTTTGGCAAAATCACAAAATGGGTATAATAATACAGAGATCGGAATGGAACACCCACCCATCTCACCCGGGTGCTGGGAGAATTAATTAACGGCTGTAAAGGCCTTTGAGTTCCTTGGGGGGACGGCCACCAGACAGCTAGCGTTATTGTGGAGGGATTATGTGCACAAATACAATACCAGGAGCCAGGATATTACTAAAAATAAAGCAGACTTTTCTGTGAGGACCTCAAGGAAGGAAATGCCTCACTGGAAAAGCTTAACTGTCCTTTAATTCCATCGCTTGGGCTGCCGGGGATAGAACAGCAAAGCCGAGATTCCATTGTGAGGAGAGGATTATGTTTTCTGAGCATTGTCAAGGTGCTGGGGAACAAAATAAAATCGCTGGTTTGCCAAAAGAAGGTTATAGTCTTTGGAAAAGAGATTAAGAGACTGTTTGGCTAGTGCACTTCGTAGCCTGTCCGCAGGGGGAAAAGGCAACAGGAAAGCAAATGTTTGTTTGCATTTGAGGGAAAAGTTTTTTTACAAAAGGGGCAGAAAGGGAACTGCCTCAGATGAAAGCCGCCATCAGCAGCGCTCTCTCAGTAAATCCCCCAGAATTCCCCATGTAGTTTTCCATCCGCAAGCCTCTCAAGCAGACACTTCCAAATCCTAGACTGTTAAAATAAGGAAGAAGAATCCCACTTGCGTTTACAGAGGAAGATCACGTTAACTTTGTACGGTAAGAGCAAACAAGCAAACTTCTGAGGCTGGTAAACGCGGAGGCTGTGTCAGGGGCTCCTGTGGTGTTGAAGAGCTCTGGCCTCTTTAGGTTAACAAAACTGCCTGCCCAACAGGGAATAAACCCTGTCCCGTTCCTGGCCCCTCCTCTCAGCCCCTTCTCTTCTCCTTCCGCCTCCTTATTTTGTAAGAAGGCCTCTGGGACCCGAAGCAGATTAGCAAACACATAAATCCTTTAATGTCCTGGAATATTTTCCCAATATAAATGTGATTAATCTGCCAACCCAGCAAGTTCAGCACATCAAATACCCCAGCTGTAGAAAGCCATTTCTCCAGCACTCTAATTTATGGCATCTCTGGTCATGTTATTTTGGTCATGTTATTTTGATGTTTGTATTGGTTAGACTTTCTTCCTCTGTTTTCTATCTTTGAAAGTGCACTTCATGCAACCCTTAGAAAACATCAAAGCCTCTAACAACACCCAGTGGCACACAGTAGGAACAGCCTTCTCCAAAGCCTGCTAGGCATACAGGCAAGCTGTGAGTCCTCATCCACCAGAATCATGGGAATCTGTCCTGCCCTGACAGAACCCACTGGCTCTGTTTGTTTGTTTGTTGTTTTATATTTTCCTGGCTTTTTGAGGTAGCTTTGGCTGTCCTGGAATTCACTGTGTAGACTACACTGGACTCGAACTCAGAGATCCACCTGCCTCTGCCTCCCGAGTGCTGGGACTAAAGGCGTGCGCCACCACCACGCCACCACCATCCGGCTTCCACTGGTTCATTCTGAGAACTAGAAAGGACTGGATTTGAGGTGAACAGAAACATAGGTCATGTGGTCTCTGACACTAGCATTAGAATTAGAGGGAGAACACATCAGCCCAAGGCTTGCCCATCAATACCGGCTGTCCTCACCAACCACAAACCTCTCTGTGGGAAGCTAGGGAGAAAAGACTACTTTGGGTTGTTTACATGAAACCTCCGTGTAAGCTCTGGTTCACACTGACTCTTCTGATTCTGCCCTCAGAAGTCAGCTAGCGTGGGTCGCTTGACATTCCGTCCTCTGGTTAAGAAGCAGGTCCTCAGGTGGTGGTTGATAGAACTGGGAGGCCCTCAGTTGTGAGCCATAGACATCCCCGTAGCATGAAGACCCGGAGAGTTCCCTTTGTGACCACACGGGGTCTCCTCCAGGTTTCTGCAGTGAAGCAGTGAGAGCAATAGGGTAGGACCAGAACTCGGGTCCATCGCGGGGGATCAGTAAGGAGCTTTGTCTGACAAAACAGCAAGGCAGCTGTAGAGCTACGATGAGGGTCCCCAAAGGCTGTGCACCCCCACACCCTTTGTATATTCTAAAGCAATTACATGCTTAAACAGGATGTGCACCTTAGAAATGAAGACGCCTTTTAGGCAAATGCAGAAAATAGTGAGGACCCAAACATGGGGAGGGCTATAACACACAATAAAGTCCCATCAAATGTGGATTCTTTAGTGGCCCTGTCTGGGGGAAAGAATACACAGATATGCACTAAATTTGAAAATAAGCCAATCTGGGTGTCATGGCATGCACCTTGGACTCAAGACTTGGGAAGCAGACACAGCCCAGGCTAGCCTGGTCTACATAGCAAGTTCCAGGACAGATAGTGTGATATGCAGACCTTGTAACTAAAACCTGAGCACTCTGCACCCAGCAACGACCATGGATTAATCAAAGGTCCTGGCCAATGTGCAGTGCATACACCAACACAAATGACAATTTTGTAAATGAGGACCATGAGGTCTGTCTCAAACAACAGGAAGGGAGCATCTCACGCAGCTCTGGATCCCCAGGACTGCTTCCCACTACAGCTTCAGGGAAGCTTGCAGCCAGGCATCCCTGGGACTGACTCCCATGCTCTCTGCTGTCTATGTCTGTATTACCTCTTTTTAGAAGGCAGTAAACACACCAGTGTAGGATTAAAGCCGCACTTGTGCCTTCGTTTCACCTGAATTGGCTCTGTAAAACCTTTTTCTCTATCTGTAGCCACAGTCAGAGGTACCCATGGCCAGGACTTCGACACATCTCGTTCTGGGGGGATGGAGCGGCTTAGTCCTTAGCACCATGAGCACCTGACTTTTGCTGGCCATAGCGCAAGTGGGACAGACAGCTATGTCCCTCCTGCACTCTGCAATAATCAGGTTCAACATGGTTTTCATTTGTTTGTTTTTGCTATTGCTGACTTAAATGTTTGAATGGAAGAAATATGGAAAAGGACCTGGAAAACTCTGGAAAGACCACTCAGGGAGGTGGGGGAGTCTCATTCTTTGAAAGTCTTTTTTCTTTTAAAAAAAAATATTTTTGTGGATCATTTGAGAATTCATACAATGTATTTTGATCATATTCGCTTCCCATTCCTCCTTCAACTCCTCCCAAGTCCATCCCCACCTCTTTATTCCCCTTAACTGTATCCTTTAAAAAAAAAAAAAATCTATGGGCTCCAGTTTTACTGCCCGTATACTCTTGGGGTTGGAGCCACCCATGGGAGTGTGGTCAACCTACTAGACATCATATTCTTAAAAACATCCTCTTCTCCAAGAAGCCATTAACTGTCCATGGCTCCTCAGTTAAGGGTGGGAGTTCCTGACCCCCTCCCTACTCCACGCTAGAACGCTGACTGGCTTGATCTGAGGTAGGTCTTGTGCAGGCGTCCACAGTGGCTGTGGGTCGTGAATGGATCAGTCCATTGTGTTCAGAACTCACTGTTTCACTCTGTTCTCCCTACCCGCTGGCTTTTAGAATCTTTTTGACCCTTCTTCTGTGATGGTCTCTGAGCTGTGGGGACAGATGTGATACAAATGTCCTATGTGTGGCTGAGCATGCCATATTTAGTCTCGGTACTTTGACTAGCTGTGAGTTTCTGTCTTAACCGTTCTCCACTGCACAGAGACTCATCTCTGATAAGGTCTGAGAACTGCATTAACCTAAGTCATAGAGATTAATTTAGAGGGCAGTTAAGACCGTGTGCATTTGGTAGAATAATAATAGTAGCCAGAAAGTGGTTGATTACACCCATAATATATGCGCTAATATTGCACCTATGGGCAATCTGGTCACAAGAGTCATTATTGCAGTTCATAGGTGCCACGCACACTTGTCTATGCCAGTCACGTCTGCAGTATCGGGCTTAAAAACCTGATCAAGGGCAAGAGGCAATAAGGACTCAAAGGGGTACCTGTGCCTCCTGGCTATTCAGGGTAGCCGCTGGCATCTCCTAACTCAGACGTGTTCCAGATCAGTCTTTCCAATCGTCAACACACCCTCTTATTTAGGCATAAAGGTACCCCAAGAAATGATTCATTTATAGCTAAGATTGGGCATTGTTTCCTGGCCAGCACGATGTTTCCAATATATCCTAATTCCAAGCTATCCTTAGCTTGGAATTTCTCTCAAGGAATCTGCCTGTCAGATAGGGTCTGCCTTTAGTGTTAGCAACAGAGGTCAAGCCCATTCCTCATTCCTTAGGGCAGTCTCACAATAGTCAGAACTGTTTCACATACTAGAAACTCAAGGCCATTAGCTAGAACGCTTAGGTCAGAACTTTCAGGTGCATGCCTCCAGCCAGGGAGACTCAGAGAATTAACAGGAAATGCCAGATAAGACTATCCTAGTCTTACCTCCAGCAGAAGCAGAGAATTAGTATAGGAATACCAAATTCGCCTACGCCTCGTCGACCTGACAAGGACCCCGTTTCTCCTGCAGGTTGAAGGAGGCCCAGATCGGCCGGCCTGTGGCACATAGGGTTCCCAACGGGTATGTAACACCGTTGATGACCTCTCTCGGCAGCCACCTGCATGGCACCTACCAGCAGCGGGGAGGGAAGCTTCCAGACCAGTATCAGCTTGGTTTCTTGGCCTGTGACTAGTGTGTTTGGTGTCTAAAACAATAGGGAGTAACCATCAAGTTCTGGTGGGCAAGCAGGAGCAAATGACAATAGCTTGTATTGTTTTAAGGGTTTGTGGAGTGCGTCTGACTGACTGACTACCAGTTCTAGGAGAGCTGTTCCACACCTGACCCTGGTCTTTTTATTTAGTAACCCATTGCTTCTAGGATGAGTATAACCCAGTAGGGAACTACAACTAAACTCCTTTATAGGAATATATACAAACAGACTGAGAAAGAAATTGGGCTACTCTTGGAATAAATCTAGCCAAGGGAGTAAAAGACCCATATGGTTTTAAAACACTGAAGAGAACTGAAGAGACCACCAAGAGGTAAAGACGCCTCTGTGCATGTGTACTGACAGCACATGTACTGTGAAAATGCAATCCTACCAAAAGCAATTCATCATCAAAACTCCAACCCAGTTCTTCACAGAAATTGAAAAAAAAGAAAACATTATAGAAGCATAAAATTCCAGATAGCCAAAACAATCCTGAACAAGCACTACTATGGGTCTCACCGTGCCTGATTTGTAGAGATACTACAGAGTTATAGTGGGAAAATAACATGTAATGGTAAAAGACACAAAACCAAGCACACTGAGTAATAGACTGGAATCAAATGTAAACCTCTCCAGGCTCAGAAGTGACCCAGAAAACCCCCAAATGCCAGCCCCTACCCAAAGAACACCCTAACTGTCATAATTGCTAGACCTAGCCCCTCCAGACATAGGTGGCCAAGCTCTGGACTTGAAAATCCACCACTCCCCATCCTGGAAAGCCCCACCCTCAATAGATGCTGTATCAACCGTGTCTTCTGTCTATTTCTCTGCTACTTCTTACCTGAGCAGAGGCAGCCACTCTCTAGGGTTTTTCCCTCCCAATAAATCTCCTGTGTGCTGTGTGACACTGTGGTATTCCTTGGCTCCCAAATGCCAGGATACCTTTCCCTTCTTATCTATAACATTTACATCAAGGACCTAGATGAAAACCATGACCCCACTGCCACCTGATTTTTTAACAGGTCCCAAAAACATACACAGAAGAAAAGACAGCATCTTTAACAACTGTCCCGCGGAAACTGGATCTCTATATGTAGATGGATGAAACCAGTACTTTCCAGCTCACTGTGTACACAAAGTCAATTCCAAACAGACCTAAGATCTCAACGCTAGCACTGAAACCATGAAACTTCAAGAAGAAAGAGTAGGGATTACACCTCAGAATACAGGTTCAGGTAAGGACTTTCTGAATTAGACTCCGGTCTTCCAGGTCTTTAAGCCAATCTTGAGCCTCCAATTCCCGCTGGCAACCACTGTGCCCTAGCTGTCTTTCCCATTGTGACTCTCTCTTGTCACTTAAAATGTGACAAAGGCAGAGTCTGGGAGATTGCTCAGTAAGCTTGCTGATTGAGTGTGAGGACTGGAGTTCAGTTTACCAGAGCACACAGAGCTCAACAGGTGAGCATGGGGTCTGCCACCTAAAATGAGAAGGCAGAAAGAGGGGTTTTCTGGTTAGCAAGCTAGCCCAAATGGTAAGCTCTAGGGTTGATTGAAAGACCCTACCTGCACAAATGAGGAAGAATCAATGGGACATAGTTTTGGACATTAACCTCAGACCTCCACATGCATGTGTACACACACACACATACATGCATACCATACATATATGAAAACAGGAAATGTGCCCCGGTCAAGGCAGTACTCTCCCTGGAACTTTAGGAATATGTTTGTTTTTTTTCAGTTCAATAAGCAAGCTGCAGGTAGCATTGCTTTAGTGAGGATGAGCTAATCCTGCACACTTCCTTGTGGTTGAGTCAAGGCAGAATTAGGTAACAGCCGCCCTCACTAAGAGAACGAACGTTAAGCTTTACTGTTTATTTTAAACAAGGCAGATTGTAATGTTGGACAAACTAAGGAAAGTGGGATTTGGGAGACTTGAGAAGTGAACTGATTTGCAAAAAGAATGCACAACTGGTAAAGTTAGCAGGGCAAGGAGACAAAAGAGAAGCATGGGACCCAGAGAGGCCTCTGAACACAGCATGGAGTTGTGAGCTCAGCTGTTGTACAGAGCAGCCGCAATGTGGGTGATTCTGGTATGGGAACGGAAAGAAAGGGGAAAAGGAAAGAGATGGGAAGGAAATCCAGCTTCACTTCTGTTAAAAATAAAAACCAACCAAACAAAAAAGATAAGTACCTGAAGGTAGGATCCTGCATTCATGAGCCGGGAGGCACGGGCCTCAGAAATTGCAGGGGATTCACAGGGCTGTAGGGACAAGATCCTCTCAGCTTCCAAGTGACAGAGCTGGATCAGTGACCATCTTGGCCCCCTCCCTGCTAGTGGAGGGCCTGCCTCCAGGGTGGCTTCAGCCCAGAGACTCAGGTGAGATCCGACATTCTCTCTCCGGTGACTTTCTAAGGTGGTACCAGCTGGGAGGCACAGGCCTCAAGAGTCAAAGGGGAGTTGCAGGGTGGCAAGGACAGGACAAGCTCTAGTCAGAGACACCAAGAACATTTAACACCAGAGATCAAGAGATGGCAAAAGGTAAAGGCAAGAATCCTACCAACAGAAACCAAGACTGCTTGGCTTCGTCAGAACCTAGTACTCCCACTGCAGCAAGCCCTGGATATCCCAAAACACCGGAAAAGCAAGATTTGGACCTAAAAACATATCTCACAATGCTGATAGAGGAACTTAAGAAGGACATGAAATACAGGAGAACACAGATAAAGAGGTACAAGCCCTTAAAGAGGAAACAAAAAAATCCCATAAAGAATTACAGGAGATCACAAGTAAACAAGTAGAAGCCCTTAAAGAGAAAACCCAAAAATCCCTTAAGGAATTGCAGGAAAACACAAACAAACAGGTGAAGGAATTGAGTAAAACCATTCAGGACCTAAAAATGGAAATAGAAACAATAAAGAAATCACAAAAAGAGACAACCCTGGAGTTAGGAATCTTAGGAAAAAAGTCAGGAAACATAGATGCAAGCATCACCAACAGAATACAAGAGATAGAAGAGAGAATCTCTGGGGCAGAACATAACATGGACAACATTGACAGAACAGTCAAAGAAAATGTAAAATGCAAAAAAAAAACCCTAACCCAAAACATCCAGGAAATCCAGGACATAATGAGAAGACCAAACCTAAGGATAATAGGTATAGAAGAGAGTGAAGACCTCCAACTTAAAGGGCCAGTAAATATCTTCAACAAAATTATTGAAGAAAACTTCTCTAACCTAAAGAAAGAGATGCTAGAAGATCCTGGGCAGATGTCATACAGACCCTAAAAGAACACAAATGCCAGCCCAGACTACTATACCCAGCAAAACTCTCAATCACCATAGATGGAGAAACCAAAGTATTCCATGACAAAACCAAATTCACACAATATGTTTCCACAAATCCAGCCCTTCAAAGGGTAATAAATGGAAAACTCCAACACAAGGAGGGGAACTACATCCCTGAAAAAGCAAAAATGTAATCTTCCAACAAAACTAAAAGAAGATAGAGACATGAACGGAATGCCAGCTCTAACTATAAAACTAACAGGAAGCAACAATTACTTTTCCTTAATATCTATTAACATCAATGGACTCAATTCATCAATAAAAAGACAGACTATCAGATTGGGTACGTAAACAGGACCCAACATTTTGTTGCATACAGGAAACCCACCTCAGTGACAAAGACAGACACTACCTCAGAATAAAAGGCTGGAAAACAATTCTCCAAGCCAATGGTCCCAAGAAAAAAGCTGGAGTAGCCATTCTAATATCGAATAAAATCGACTTTCACCCTAAAGTGATCAAAAAAGATAAGGAGGGACACTTCATATTCATCAAAGGTATGATCTACCAAGATGAACTCTCAATTCTGAACCTCTATGCTCCAAATGCAAGGGCATCTACATTCATAAAAGAAAC
>JADRCD010112374.1:0-10039 GCA_019843815.1 Montemys delectorum
CATACAGACACACACAGACATACACATATACACACACAGACACACACATATACACCATACACACATACATATACAGACATACACATGCAGACACACACATATATACCATATACACACACACATACACACACAGACACACACATACAAACCATATACACAGACACACACAAACACATACAGACACACACATGCAGACACACACATATATATCATATACACACACACATACACACACAGACACACACATACAAACCATATACACAGACATACACATACACACACAGACACACACATACAAACCATATACACAGACACACACATACAAACCATATACACAGACACATTCATACATACACACATAGACACAAACATACACACACAGACACAAACATATACATACAGACACACAGACACACACATACATGCAGACACACATACATACAGACACACACAGACACATAGACATACACATACACATACACACACAGACACACACACACACACACACACATTCTTTTGGAGCAGATGGAATGAATGACCAGCTCTCTCAAGGGTATTTAGCTGAGTATAGAACACTATTAAATAGTATTGAATGACTATTAATAGTAAGCCTTTATTATGAGCACCCATCTCAATGTTTATTTTTTCTCTAAAGAAGCTGAGTATTCGCTTCCATAATCTGTAGCTGCTAATCTCTTCCTGGGTGTGCCAAGCAAAAGGCCTTTAGCCAGTCAGTTTGGTGAACTGCCCTCAGGGCAACCAGAATGTCTTCTTAGAAGCTCAGCTACTTCCAACACTCCAGTCCCCCTGAGGGAACTGTTCACCGTTCACAGATGGTTGCTGTTGAGATGTGTTCTGAGGGAAGCAGCCATTTCCACCCGTGCTGCAACCTTAGGCTCCACAAGAGGTTTCTCTCAGGCAGTCTTCGCCTCCCTTTGGTCCTTATCATCACTCAGCATTCGAGCTGTGGTATGAGGAGGAGATGGAATGAGAAAACACAGATTGCCTGCAGGAGCTCCATGGACTCCAGCTGGCTCACGCTGGTTGAGCATCTCCTTGACTACTCAATTCCTATCTGAGCGGGGCAGAAGCATCTCGGCCTGCTGACTCGTAACCCTTGTTCCATGTTTGTACAGACCAAAATCTTTTCTTTTCTTTTAAAGATTTCTTTATTGTTATATGTAAGTACACTGTAGCTGTCTTCAGACACCCCAGAAAAGATCTCATTAAAGATGGTTATGAGCCACCATGTGGTTGCTGGGATTTGAATTCAGGACCTCTGGAAGAGCAGTCAGTGCTCTTAACCACTGAGCCATCTCGCCAGCCCCTTCTTTTCTTTTTTTAAAGTTTTATTTTTTATGTATATGATGAGTACACTGGAGCTGTCTGTAGACACACCAGAAGAGGGCATCAGATCCCTTTATAGATGGTTGTGAGCCACCATGTGGTTGCTGGGATTTGAACTCAGGACTTCTGGAAGAGCAGTCAGTGCTTTTATGTAAGCAAGGAATTCCTTTTCTGAAAGGCCCGAGTCCCCTCCATGCAAAGTAAACCTTGAGAAAAGAATGCTTCCATCTCCCTTGTCACCTGGAGAGTTTAGCCCAGGCCCCTCTTCAGAGATGTAACTACCTGCTTGCCAGAGGGGTGGGAAGCTTTTACTTCATGAGATAAGAGCCCGTCAGGTGGGCACCTCGGTTACCAGGTGAGGGTGGGCCTGTGAGAAGGTGCAGCCAGCATTGCTGTGCAGTCCTTCCGAGGAGGAGGGGCCACCCTTTCTCCTGAGACCTTGTGTGCCCTGCAGCATCTGAGGGGGATTAGTGATGCTTCTGTCTCCTGCTGGTTGCTCAATAGTTTACCTAGGGCTCGCACTTCAAGGTGCTTGATGCTTCTTCTGGGATGAAAAAGTTACTCTCTACATCAGCGCAGAGAACTTTCTCTGTTGACAGACTTTGTTATTAATTTTGACGTCAACATCTTTATGAAGAATTAGGCCATAAATAATGCCACACTGTTGCATTATTTCTGTAAGAAGTTGATGGATTGCTTGTTATTGTACCATCTTTGAAAACTGTCATTGTCACTTGGCCCCAAATGTCACCTTTCAGGGGTCACTTTACAGAGAGCTATTTTCTTCTTTCTGGTTCTGTTTTTTTGTTTCTGTGCATTAGATGTGTGATCTAGAAACGCACCATTGGTGTTTTCTCTTCCTTCCTTTTTTGCATCTGCAGCTTTTGTATGGTCTCCATCAACTTTGGAAGCTGATAGGACAAGAACATTTTTGTGTTATTCAGGAGAGCAGATAAAAATCTGAGGAATCACTGACCATAGAGTTCCATGTTTAAACATTGTTGCCCCACTGCAAACATCGAGATTGAGAAGTCGTTTGACACTTTTTTTCTCCCTTTCTACGTATGCCTTCTGGTTGCTTTTAGAATTTTTATGCATTTGTTATGTGATCCAGCAAGACCGCTGTTTTTGTCTTCTTTCTTTTAAAAGAAGTGATGGTCATTTCTTCGACTTAGCGTTTGATGGAGAAACTTCTAGCACTTCAGTTAAACAGAGCGTGACATCGTTTTCTTTCCTTCATCTGTAAGAATCTGCCTTTTATCTAAAAGCACCAAGCTGGGAGAGGTCTGGGTAACTGGATATAACCCCTCAGGCCATTCCTGGAGGTTCAAAGTGAGGAAAATCGTGAGGGTAACCGCTGGGCTCCAGTTACTGTTGCTCTCAGCTTGGTGCCCACAAGTTGCTGAAACGAGGAGGGGACTTGTACGACGATCCCTAGAAGCATAAGACTTCTGGGACACCCCATCCCCCACCCCACCCCCACCCCCACCCCCAACCCCCAGTATGGGAGGAAGACCACAGGGACCAGCCCAGCGCCGAGGCGCTGCTGCGCGTGCGCATTTCTGTTTGTGTGCACGTTCGCGCAAGCGCACGGCCGCTGCGCTGCCCTGGCTTCCTGCGGTCTGTGTCTCTACGCTCGCGTCCGCAGCTTTGGCTTGCGCGAGCTGGTGTCGCGAGCCTGCGGGGCCGAGTCCGGTGCATCCGGGTCGGCGGCAGGCCGACGCCGCTTTGCAGGCCGGGGGAGGCCGAGGGCCGGGCTGAAAGGGGCGGCGAGACCCGGGTCCGGCGGGGCCTCCTAGGTGAGGCCTGAGGATACAGATCAGGGCCGCGGGAGGGAGGCTGGGTCCTTCTGATGGCTTGCGGGGGCC
The DNA here is from genome assembly GCA_019843815.1 of Montemys delectorum. Classification (NCBI taxonomy): domain Eukaryota; kingdom Metazoa; phylum Chordata; class Mammalia; order Rodentia; family Muridae; genus Montemys; species Montemys delectorum. Next base: position 3,216 of record JADRCD010112374.1, read on the forward strand.
TGAGACTGCTTGCGGGGGGCCTGAGCGATCAGCGCCTGCGCGATGCCTCGGCCCCCTCCGGTCTTCAGCGTGAGGGGTCCGGGACGGTAGCAATGGTAGTGTTGACAGCTTTGGGTGCATAGATGGTCCGAGGATGAAGCGTGCCGGCACAGGAGAGGTCAGCTCAGTAGCCTGAGCTGCAGAAGCGCTGTCCAAACTCCTACCGCACTTTACACCCCTTCCTCCCAGAGCTTCAGAGTCTCATGCCATCTGCACCCTTGCTCTCTGCCTGCTAGGTTTCCCGAGCCTGTCCCTGCAGAATCCTATGGTCTACTTCAGGAAAAGTTTGTGTTTGCATCTGTTCCTAGGGGAAGACTGTGGGTCTGCGATGGTAGTGACATAACCGAGGTCACGCAGAGCGTAGGAGTGCTAAGTCCCGAGCTGGCGCCAGCGTTCCTTCTGTCTTATTGAAGTCGTGGTCACAGTATCACGTAATTTTATATAAATACAGTTCCCACCAGATTAACTTTTGTTTTCAGAGCAGCCTGTGAGTATTCTTTTGTATCCCGTAGTAAAGGGCAATTATTTAACTAGCGTTTCTTGTTAATTTCTTGTTAATTCACTTCGACAGCCGTACTCATTCATTCCCCCACGTCCCAATGCACGGTTGCAATTCTCCAGTCCTTTCTGAAAGCCAAGGAGACCACCATCCCTAAGGTTTTCTCCTGGGAATGTTCCAGGAGGCTTTTATTCAGGAGACTTCCCCTTTTTCCACGCCCACTCATAATGACGTTGTTTTTCCTTCCCCAGACCCGACTGCATTAGTCCTTTTACAGATTTTTCCTACTGCAGCGGAAGATGAATACATCCTTGGTAAGTTTGGTTTTGTTTCCATTGTCTGGTTTGGTTTCCTACGCTCGAAGAGGCATAGGACAGATCAGGCTTTAAAGGGAAAAATAGATACAACAGAAAGAGATAAAAGTTAGAATCAGACAAAACAGTAGTGGACAGTAGTAAGCTGTGTTGTGCTCATATCTGTAGGTAGCATAGCCCATACCAAGTCCTTACGATGCTGTAGTTGACACCTTGACCAGATTTAAAGATGAGCCTGTGGGCATGCCTGTCGGGATTGTCATGATCACATTCGCTGGTGTAAGAAAACCTGTTTTGTTCTGAACAAGACCATTCCCTGGGTATCTTGGACAGCATAAACTGGGGAAAGAGACTTGAGTACGAGCAAGCATGTCTTCCTCCTCCTGTTTCCTGATTGTGGATTTGACATGGCTCCTGCTGCCTTGGCTCATGTTGGACTATACCCTTTGATCTACACCCCATTGACCTGCACTGTCTTTAGCAGCCTCTGTAGACTCCTCTGTCTGTTTCTGTGATGTCTGTCTTGCTGCCCTGTTCCTAGATTTAGAATTTCTTCTGCTTCCATGTGGATCTTTTTTTTTTTTTTTTTTTAGTTTATTTATTATTTAATGTATGTGAGTACACTCTCCAACCTCAGACACACCAGAAGAGGGCAGCAGATCCCATTACAGATGGTCGTGAGCCACCGTGTGGTTGCTGGGAATTGAACTCAGGACCTCTGGAAGAGCAGTCAGTGCTCTTAACCGCTGAGTCATCTCTCCAGCCCCCTACCCCCCATGTGGATCTTGTTACCCTGCTTGCATCTGGCTCTCCTGTCTTTTCCCAGTGGCTCTGTGTTAGTTTGCCTGTGGATTAGCCAGCTGCCTGCTAAGCATCTCTGTGGAATATGTCTGGACAACACCTAACGAACTTCATGCATCTAATAAGTCGTTCTCTTTGTCCATCGTTGTACCATCTCCATTTCCTTTCCTCATGTTTTCTGTTGCCCCACCTGAAATTCTCCAAGGATGCAATGCATTCAGATCCATTTTTCTACCACCACATTCAGTTTTCTCTATGATCTGAGTAGTTTCTCTTTGTTTGATTTGTTTCTTTTCTTTCTTTCTCTTTCTTTTTTTTTTTTTTTTTTTGCATCATTGCTTGATTCACAAAGGGTCTTGGTATGTAGCTCAGGCTGCCCTTGAACTTTTCAGCTGGGTTAAAGGCATATTCTATCATCCCTGGCTCTGGTGATGGCTTTCAGTGACCAAGAAGTTCAGTGACAGACCCATTTGACTTTTTATTTACCCTCAAATAACCTTTCTCCCCCTTGGCTAAAGTTACTCATTAATTAGGAGTCATTTATTCACTGGCAAATGCCAGTGTACTCTTCTAGGTATCAGCATTCACCAAAGAGTAGAGTATTCCTTCCCAGTGGCTCATTTAGGCTCCCTTAGTGGGAGAGTCTCAAATAGAGACACACACACTGGGGATGAAGAGAGTGCTAAGTTTATCCTGAATGTGCTCTCAGTAAAGAGCTGGCCCCAGCCAGGCGTGGTGGCGCACGCCTTTAGTCCCAGCACTTGGGAGGCAGAGGCAGGAGGATTTCTGAGTTCGAGGCCAGCCTGGTCTACAGAGTAAGTCCAGGACAGCTAGGGCTACACACAGAAACCCTGTCTCGAAAAAACAAAAAACAAACAAAAAAAAAAGAGCTGGTCCCTGGGTGCTTTTAATATAAGAGAAATTCCTATACTTGGAGAGAGAGTCTGTCAGCTCACATTCACGTAGCCAGAGATCTGTGATCTTGTTTTATCTTACTATTTGGGTTTGTTTTTTGTTGTTGTTTTTGTTTGTTTGTTTGTTTGTTTGAATTATTTGTGGGTGCACATGCCATGTTGGGTGTGTGGAGGTCAAAAGTCAACTTTAGGAGTCGGGTCGTGGGGATTGAACTTGTATTGCCAGATTTGGTGGCAAGCACCTTCACCTGATGAGCCATCTCACTGGCCCTCATGTTTTCTTTATAAGACACTCTGTCATTTACATTTCTTTTCCAAAGCAATGATTTCACGTCTTTCTTTCCTGAAAACAGACCTGAAGGGTCTTTTGTCGGATGGTTAAAGTATATCTATATTTATAATACCATACACTTAGTAACCAATAACATAGATACCAGGGGAGTCTATTTCACTGTGCTAGGTGCCTCCCTCCCATAGAGCCCATGATGCCTGCTGGTGTTTGCAGGAAACAGTTGTAAATGAAATGATTTATTCAAAAGTGAAGGATTGAAAGGTAGTTTGGGGAGCTGAGGACATGGCCCAGTGATCATGGCTTTAGTGTTTGCCCCACGAGTGTGTAAACTGGCGTTCAGATTTTCAGAAATCCATAAGAAATGCCAAGTGGGTGTGTCAGCCTGCCAGCTGTGGAAGGAGGCGGCATGGGGATCATGAGAGCAAGTTGGCTAGGAAGGTGACACTAGCCATGTCACCCCTTCTGGGGTTGATGGAGAGGCTGTGCAGTACAGAATGTTGAAGCATAGGGCGTGCATGTCTAGAGTGCAGAGACCTGGACAAGCAATAATAACTTGGGAAGTGTGGGTACATAGAAGGTAGTTAAACTGTCCATGAATCCAGGGAGGCTCTCCATCAAAGCAGTCGGTCCTCTGGGTACCTGAAGAAGAGAAGAGCTAGCAGAGGACACAAGGAAGTTAGGGGTAGGGGCACCAGCTTTGTTCATATACTGGAGACAAGATGGAGGGCGTTTGGAAGAGCAGGGTGTACCTAGGACTCCATGGGTGTCCCTTGGGCCTAGGCACCTAAGTAGTGGGAACTATTTCTGTTGGTTTTTGAGTCTCCAGCAGCCAGGTTTGTTCTTAGCTTGCATTTCAAGCATCTTCCTGCTTCTTCTTCTTCTTCTTCTTCTTCTTCTTCTTCTTCTTCTTCTTCTAAGATTTATTTATTTTTATTTATATGAGTACACTGGAGCTGTCTTCAGACACACCAGAAGAAGGCATCAGATGCCATAACAGATGGTTCTGAGCCACCATGTGGTTGCTAGGAATTAAACTCAGGACCTTTGGAAGAGTGGTCAGTGCTCTTAACCGCTGAGGCATCTCTCCAGCTCCCCCCAGTGCTTTTTTAATGTATATAAATGAACCACAAGGCAGTGTGTGTGTGTGTGGGGGGGGTTGTTTGCTTGCTTGCTTGCTTTTTCACATGTGCGTTTGTGTATGTGCATGGCTCGCATGTCTCCATGGACATGGAGGCCCAGGTTGGTGTTGGGAATCATCAGTCACCCTTATACTTTATTCATTGAAGAAAGATCTCTTATCTCAACCCAAAGCTCTCCAGTATGGCTAGTCCTCTGGAGAGTCCCTGTCTTGACTTTCAAGATTGAAACTATAGATGAGCAGCCATGGCCACCTGGCATTTGAATGGGTTTCTGGAAGTCCAAACTCTGGTACAAACACTCATATTGCAAACACTTTTCCGTAGCCCCAGTGATATAAAGTAAGATATACAGTGTTCATGGTTAAGTGTACCAGTGAGTTTGGGGAGATCTTATCTTCAGGTGCCTACTCTCTGTGATTTGATTCTGATCATGTCATTGCAGGGCCCACTGTCATTCAAGGATGTGGCTGTGGCTTTCTCTCAGGAGGAGTGGCAGCAGCTGGACCCTGAGGAGAGGACGACATACAGGGATGTGATGCTGGAGACCTACAGCAACCTCGTCTCCGTGGGTGAGGATCACTTGCTTCCCAGGTGCTCAGATGTGAGATGTCCATCAGAGCTGATGCCTTTAACTTTGAGCTGACTCTCAGCGGCTTGTTCTGACCACCAGAAGGTCCTGACCTTTCTGTGAAAATAAAGCCCTGGGGCTCTTGGGCTGCGCTGCAGATGCAGGGTCACTTTCCAGCACAGTAGAAACCCGGAAGCCACGCAGGCAGGCTCAAGTTCTTTTTCATTTCTCATTAACAGGGTATCACATTATCAAACCGGATGTTATCATCAAGTTGGAACAAGGAGAAGAGCCATGGATAGTAGAAGCAGCGTTCTCACCTCAGAGCTACTCAGGTGTGTTAGTGGAGGCAGAGAGCAGATGGTAGCTGGGGAGTTCCTCTGAGGAACAGTCTCATCACCCCAAGCTTTAGAAGTTACTGAAGGTAGTCAGTCACCCCCACAGGCTTCTTCCTTCCCCCATGGAAGTACTTGGTTATAGTTTTCCCCCTGGCTACCGTTACCGATCATCAAAGGTTCCTAGCTGGCTATGGGAGGTGTGTATCTTAAAACCCAGCACTCGAGGCAGAGCAGGTGGATCTCAGTGAGTTCTAGGCCAGTATGGTATACAGAGCAAGTTCCAGGACAGTCAGGACTACACAGAGAGACCTTGGGTTGTTTTTTTTGGGGGGCGGGGGAGGGCTTAGATGGGAGGGGGAGAAAGAACAGAAGCCAGTTCCTTTTTTCTCTACACCTTGGACCTTAGCATCTTGAGTTACCCGTTTTCATAGTTTCCTTTCATTGGGCGTTCCTAAGTGTAGCATCAAAAGACAGTCTTCCTCACGCTTAAGTTGTTAACCCCCACCCTCCCCGGCTTTCTTTTCACTCTCTTTGACTGAAATGTTTGGGGCTCTGTATAAGTCACTTTCTGTGGCTGGGATAAAAACCCCCACAAAAGGAACTTAAGGGAGAAAGGGTTTTTTATTTTGATTCCAGCTTAAGGACGCATACAGTTCATCACAGTCCGGAGGTCACGACAGCAGTACTTTGAGGCGGTTGCTCATACTGCATCTGCAGTCAGGAATCGAGAGAGATGCAGGCTGGGGCCCAGCGCGCCTTCTTCCTCCTTTTCATTCAGTCTAGAATCCTGTCCAAGGTGCTGCAGACAGTGGGTGGCTCCTTCCCATCGAGTCACCTTACCTGGATAATCCCCACAGGCCTGACTTCTAGGTGACTCAGCGCTCTCTTGAGTTGGCAATATTAACCACCACGGGCTCTTTTCTCTTTTTTTTTTTTTTTTTTTTAACCCTTATTTTTATCTTACACATATATTTTGCCTGCATGCATGTCTGTGTACCATGTCCATGCAGTGCTTGTGGAGGACGGAAGAGGGCACTGATTGTCCTCAGACTGGAGTTACAGATGGCTGGCTGTGGGTTGCCATGTGCATGCTAGGAGCCTAAACTAGGTCTTCTGAAAGAGCAACTGATGTGCTTAACCAATAAGCCATCTCTTCAGCCATGTTAATTTTATTTATTATCATTATTAGGACCATGTGTGTTTGGGTTCAGCAGCAGCACATGTCTTAGGTTATGGGGACAGCTCTGAGTGATTCTCCCCTTCCTTCATGTGGGATCTAGAGAATGAACCTAAGTTGCTAGCTCTGAGCAGCAAGCTCCCTTACTGAGTGAGCCATTTCAAGTCCCACCTCAGGTCAGGTTAAAACATTTCTATGCTAAACCATATGACCCCAGCCTCTCCCCCTTTGACACTTTTCTTGTTCCTTGGCAGTGCCCCTTCATTGTTGAAATCCAGTCCCTCAGCTCATACTTACAGTTTTGTTTTGCTTATTCCATGTGTTTGTTTTTTGTTTGTTTGTTTGTTTGGTTGGTTGTTGTTTTGTTTGTTTGGTTTTGGGTTTTTTTTTGTTTGTTTGTTTTTTTTTTGGTTTTTAGAGATGGTTTCTCTGTGTAGCCCAGACTGTCTTTAGAGCTCTGTAGACCAGGCTGGCCTCAAACTCAGAGATCCATCTATCTCTGCCTTCTGAGTACTGAAGCAAAGGCATGCACCACTTACAGTTTTATTCCCAAGCCCTTGAATGATGTTCGCTTGTACTATGTACATAAATGGCATTTGACTCATTTGTCTTTCCAGCTTAAGACTCTGGGAAGGATTGTGTCCCACCTGTGTCCCCTGGCTGAATGATTCCTCAGAGGCTTCACTGTCAGTTTGGTCAGGTTTTGTTTGCCTGTCCATTTCTACTGATTCACACTGGGGTTG
>JADRCD010112392.1:422-14121 GCA_019843815.1 Montemys delectorum
GAGAGAGAGAGAGAGAGAGAGAGAGAGAGAGAGAGAGAGACAGAGAGAGACAGAGAGAGACAGAGAGACACAGAGAGAGACAGAGACAGAGAGACAGAGAGACAGAGAGAGAGCCTGTCTAGTGAGACTATGGTTTAATTTTCCTGACCAAAAAAAAAAAGTGTGCGCACATGCGCATATGCAAGCAGTCGCGTCCTTCTCACCAATGCTTCTCTAATTACTCCTCAAGTGTAAACTTCTGGGGAGCGAAGCTGCGGTGTCCTCTGCTACTTAGCTCTGCGTAAACAAACGCTCTTTAAATCTCAAATCGTACACCACGCACCATACTGTCCCCTTGTCAACCGGGTCGTTTATTTTCTGGAGCTGAGGTTCGCTCGTTCCATAAGTTGAGCCCAAGAGATCGAATTCTTCAGACCCTTCTAAGCAACTGAAGGAAACCCACTTCAGACTTCAAATGGAACAGGAAACTGATCAACATCAACCCTTGAAACACTGGGCGCAAATAGGGAGCACGTGAGGCCACGCTTGGTGGGTGGACACTCCTCGCCCGGGTTCTGTGCCTGGCCTCTAGCGATCCTATCCGAAAAGTACCTGGGATCGCCCTGGGTTGGTTTCTCTCGCCCCTGCCAGGCAGAGAACACAGCCAAGCCCGCACGCTGTGGGAAGTGAGGAGCCCGCAGGGCCACTGGGCATGCTCAGAAACTGAGCAGGTTTAGGGCTATAGCAGGCTGCTAGAGCGTTACACAGAAAGAGGGAGGAGAAGGAATAGGAGGAGGAGGAAGGGGAGGAGGACGGGGGCAGCAGTAGCCACGATCGCCACCACCAGGCAGAGGAAGAGTTCGTGGGGAGGGACAGATCTCCTCCCACTTCTGCCTGCTTCTGGAGAAAAGAATAAAAGATATAGAAAGAGAGGGAGAAAAAAAGGAATGAGAGGGGAGAGGCCGGGGGGGGAAAAAAAAAAAAAAAGGGCGAGATCAGAGAGGGCTGGGGTGGGCAGGGGCGCGCAGGACGCGGAGGCGGACTAGCGGAGCCCTAGTGCGGTCGCCCGGGCAGGTGCCACGGCTGCTGCCCGGAGGCGGCATGTGACGCGCGGCCGCAGCTGCCCGCGGGCGGAGCGCGCTCGGACCGGGGAGCGCAAACCGCGGGCCAAGTCGCCTGCAGCCGGGAGCCCGGCGCTCGCGACCCGCCGGGAGGAGCCCGCAGCTGCGCTTGCACCCAGAAGCCGGGCGATGCAGACAAGGGCGGCTCCGGGGCCCGAGCGAACCTGAGGACGGTCGCTGTCTCGGAACTCCCTGCTGCGAGAGACCGAGCTTCTTCCGTAGAGCGGACCGGACGGCCCGGGCGATTCGGGGAGGCGCGGAGGACTCGAGTGGGACAGCCACCTGGAGCCGGGCTGCCAGGTAAGGACGTGCGCTGCTCGCTACCGCGCAGGGCAGAGCGGCTGGCGGCGACCCTGACCCGGCCTCTTGCTTTATCTGGTGGTGAAATCAGGGGAAAAGTTTTCTGCTCTTCTGTAGGAAATTTGTTTGCTGGTGGAGTTTAAAGGAAAGACTGACTGAGGAGGGACGAAGAGACGTGGTTTTGTTAATTTAGGGGAACGGGAACTCGAGAGCGGTCTGGTGAGGAGTTGGAGCACAGGGAGGAAGGGTGGAGAATGCGGAGGTGGCACCCGAGCGCCTGGGAAAGGACAGGGACAGGCGGTCAGTGGCCAAGAGAGCGCCCAGGTCAGCTTACCCAGCACCCCTGGATTTCTTTTTTTCTCTCATTAGGCAGTATCCAAAAGAAAGGGGCTCCAGAGCTATGTGTCTGGGCTCCTGTGTGTTGGGTCCTCTGTGCACCTTTCAATACCGTTTTTTTCCCCCTTAGGAAAGCTAAGTCAGATTCCTGCCAACCTTGCAGAGAGGGGGCTACTGTTGGGGTCGCTTTTCTGGAGCAAAAAGGCGGTTTTTATTCTACTCATGGTGACCTGGGAGAGGGTACTGAGCCAGGGCGCGAGTCTACTCTGGCTCAGCAGCGGCTGCTTAAACTACAGGGGATCTCTTCTCCGGAATCCTCCCGCTCCTGGCACAACCTTGTTTCTGTGTGCAGCTTGTTTCTACAGGGTCGTTTTTAAAACGCTAGGGTCAGGGGGACGGTTGACCCAAGCGGGTAGAATTCACTCGTCCACTCCACGCTTTTGAGTATTGGAATTGTGACGCTGCCTTGCTGAGTGTATGAGACTCTCCTTGCACGCAGGATGGAAGTAAGAGAGGAAACGAGTGTTGGGGACTCGCATCCATATGGATGTATTTCAAAAACGCAGACTTTGATTTGTGGATAAGTGCTTTGAACCTGTCCGAAGTCTGTAAGCCTATATGCCACCATCCACCCACCCAGCTCCACTGATATTCTTGGCAGGGTTTTGAAAGGGTGGCAGACTATGCTGTTAGGGAGACTGACCACTTCACTGTGAGCTTTCAACAGATCTTTCCTTTCTCTCTTGGCCTCTGAGATTCAACAAGATAGAAAATGTACCATTCCCGGACACACACACACACACACACACACACACACACACACACTCACAGAGCACTTTGCCCCCCACCCCTTTTTGGATTACTTTTTGAAAACAGAACACAGTCTTAAAGCCTGCTTAACCATTATGGAGTCCAGACAGAGGGTTTCATACTGGGAAAGCATTCATTCTGCAGGAACGTTTCAACACGGTTTCCTGTATTTAAAACAATGTTAGTGGATTTGCTGGAAAGATCTTACAGGAAGAAACACCTTTCAAAAAGGAGAAAGGGGAGCCTGGTAAAAATGCACACATGGACGCAGGTTTACAGTGGGTGAATGTTAAAGAGGAACGAGGTCTTTCCTTTCCATTGCGTGTGCTGCTGACGGCTCGCTGCTGTGCCCGGAGCTGGTGTTGGGGAGCATACATGTGCAGGGACCATGCTTACCTCTTCCATGTGTGTTCTCATAGGCCACAGCAGTGGAGTGTGAACCCCGCATCTACCACTAGATAACTCTGTCTTCAGATCGTGTTTGGGTGGTTTGTCTCCGTTAGCTTAGCACGCAGTCATCTACTGGTAAGCTAGAAGGCATGTCATTTCTGAAGTTCAGTAAGACAACATAACTTTAGCATGGATCACTCAGTTAAAAATAATGGCTGCGGATCTGATGTGGACTGCACCCTTGGCTGGGAGAGGGTGATTCGAGGTGGAATTAAACAGGAAAATAAGGGTGATGTAAGACTTTAAAAGAAACAATAGTAGATAGTGATTTAAATGGACTCGGTAGTTTAATAACAAGATGAAATAAAAGGCAAGACTTTTTGAAAAACCTTTGAGCATAAATCTTTGGTCATAGAAAATTATTGTTAGGCAAGGGTGTAATTTGGAGAAATAGATTGGGTGAAATTGGGTGAGATTTTGATAAAGACTCGGTATTAAGATAAGAGTAGTTTAGTCTTAAACCTACTCTAAAACTTATGTAAGAAGCTTTAGGGAGATCTGGAAGGATTCACTGTACTGCTTTTTTCCTGACAGAGGGCTAGACAAATCTTGCTTCAAAACGTATTTGTTACTGAAGATTGCCGAAGCAAGGATAAATATGCCCTTTAAAGTGTATTTTCTCATTTTTTCTTATAAAATATACATGGCTAAACTTTTACATAAGAGAAAAAATGTTATTTTAAACTAGAATCTATGAGACTGAAAGCTCATTTAATTGTACTTTAATTTTTAATAGCAGGTAACCTGTTGAATGTGAGCTGTGTGGAGGGGTAATGTCCATCGCTAAGATTTCTTGGATCCATGTTACTAAACTAAATAGAAACTTAAAGGTTATGATTCTAAGCTTTTTGAAGTGCTAACTTTTTTTTTTTTTTAGATTCCTCCCCCCCTTTTTTTTAACCTAAAACATCACGTTTCTTGAGCCAACATAGTGTTCTTGCCTGATAATGATGTTAGCCTTGGCAGATTCAGTTGCTTACACCTAAGCGGCCTGGACATCATCACTGTGACTGGGAAGGGACTGGGTCTGGTTTGCAGTGTGGGACGTTTACATGCAGAGCAGCTGTGGTGACCCTTTCCACCAGAGAGGAATAAAGGGTTCTTCAGAGATGGGGACCCCACTCCCCTTCATGTATGAAACCTAATTTTATAGCATGGTATGTTATGACTAATACCATTACATTCTCAGCATGGTTTTAAAGAATGACTAATTGGAAATATTTTCTTTTACACAGTATGCTTATAAATTCAAAATATATCTTCCTTACAGAGAAATATTTTAAAAGGCATATATGCTTCCAACAAAAGAATTAATCAAACCCCTTTACTATTTTTATATTTTAAATGAATCAGCATATACAAGTATGACTGTTGCTTAGTTGTTAAGAGCGGTATATACATGATTTCCAAAAATACGGTATTTAAGAAAGGCAACACCAGATATCTCTGTGTGTGTATGTGTGTTTGTGGGTGCGTGTATAAGTGTCAAGAAGGTTCTATGAGTCTAGTGGAAATTCTGTTCTGCTTCTTACCCCTTGGGTTGGACTTTCAAACTCAAATGAAAGTCTTGGCTTCATGACAAGATCATCTAATGAATTTAACACAAGGCAAAGCCAGTCAAGGTGAAAGATTCAAGTGTCTGACAGATTCTGCTCTATGTTAAAGAAACTGCCTGGGCCTTGGATCAAGTACAAAGCTGACTTCTGACCCCAGATCATTCAGTGTCCAATGTGACTCCCTCGGTGTGCTCCTTACAGACACCCTGGAAGAGCCAAAGTTGTCCCTTTTAGGGACTTATCTTGCTTTCTTTCAGAGTGCCTTACACTGATGCATTCCTGGTTGATGGAGACCTTCACTGGAATTGGCATTGGAAACTGTTAAAAGGAAGGAGCTACACAGATCCTGCATGAAGACAGTAAACCCTTCCCAAGCTTTTATCTCTGCCCAATGGTCGTGTTTATCCATCTACAATTCAAGACGAGCACAAGGATAGAACCCATGCAAAAGAATATTTTTGTTCTGTACGTACACATTCACATATGTGTGGATTCATATGTGTTTTAGTATCAGTAAATTGTTTATACATGTTTGCAGCAGCCAGAAATCAGCCTTTTTCCTCTGGTAATCTCTACCTTATTTTTTGTTTGTTTGTTTGTTGTTTATGTTTTGTTGACACAGGGTCTCTCATTGACCTGGGACTCACCAGGTCACCAAGTAGATTATGCTGAATGCCCAGCAAACCCCAGAGATCTAATTATCTCCCCAGCACTGAATGAGATCACAGTGTGTGCCACCATGCCTGGCTTTAAGAAAAATAAAGGGTTCTGGGGAATCAACTCCAAGCCCTCTTGCTAGCAAGGCAACTACTTTACCAACAACTATTTTCCTAGTCCCAGAAGTATAATTTGACCAAACTCAGAGGCAGTATCCAGTGGCATACAGTCAGAACCCATGCCCCCTCAGTGCTATGAGAGAGAGGGGGGAGAGAGGGAGGGAGGGAGAGAGAGAGAGAGAGAGAGACAGAGACAGAGACAGAGACAGACAGAGAGAGAGAGAGAGAGAGAGAGAGAGAGCATGAAAGCATGAAGCTTCACTATGGGGTGACTGCTAGCTCAACCTTTGGCCACTGCATGCCTGCCATCCAGGAGTTCTGGCAGTGTTGCACACTCTTCTGCTTCTGGCAGGCTCTTCCCTGCAGTTTGGCAATTTAAATTCTTCCACTTGTTAGAGCTTCCTGTCCCTACTCTCCTGGGGCCACAGGACTCTGGCAGGCAGTCATCTTCTTAGCCCTTCTCTGTAGAGACGTCAGCTTCAGTCCGCCATCCTGACATGGATGCGGCATCCACCAGCCATGGCTACAACCTTACAGTAAATGCTGAGCCATCACCTTCTTCACAAATGTGCCAGGTCACCTCGAAACCACCCAACATATGAAAACTTGTAGTAAACCCACTAAACAGTTAGACAGAAAGAAGCCAACAGATGCATGGTGGACTGAGCCCATGCTGTTCCCTTGTGTTCTACAAGTGACTCCAGGACCTAGCCAATTTTACTCATTCTTACTCAGCCACAGGAAAGAAAGATCAATCTTGTGTGAGTTCCATTAGCTAATCCTTATGGGCTTCAGCATTTCCTTGGGGTCCCGAATGCTGAGTTCTTGTCTTACTGTTGTCTCATAAGACTAGGCTTTTTTTGTGTTTTCAGTTTACCTCTTCAGCACTAGGCTTAATATTTTGCCTGGAATAACTTTTAGCAATGACCTTGACAGTCAGCCTTGCTCTTGCCAAGACTTCTCTCCAGGAGCAAGACTTCTCCATTCCATTTTTTTTTTCTGTCTCTGATTCAGCTCCAGGGTGGACAAAGCCCTGGACCTAAGGCCTAGTCACCATCCTGACAGTGTATCTGTCACTTTTGCCTAGAGACTTGTGTTGCCAAGTTCACCTAACAAATAAAATCTCCTTGTCTGTCATTGTTGGCAGGATCAAATCTCAACCCTCCACACCCCTCCTGGCCACTGTAATTTGAGTTGCTGACTATCCACTCCGGAATTAACCATCCCTTAGGTCATTTGTTCTAGCCCAGCCTTAACCTGTTTCCTGTCCCCACTGTTCCCTTGAAATCTGGCACACCAGCTGAGCCAAGACAGATTCTACCTTTGGCCACCTCTAACACAGGAAGTGACAACAACACAGGCTGCCTGGCTTAGGCCAGATATCCTCCAACCACTAGGCTGCAGATACAATTCCAATAAGTCAAACTAGCATCAGGTGTTAGTCAGCATGTTTCATAGGACTGGCCACTACATATCGGCCTTTGGATATCCTCTACTTACAGGCACAACATGTTTTGGTGATCTTCTACTGAACCTGGTCCTTTATCATAAGAAGATAGGGTTGTGGGTTTGGTTGGGCTATCATGTTGACAGATATTCCTTATATGTGCTCAGATGGCCAAAACCTGGTTGCCACTGCTCCTGGATGCATTCACCTACAACAACATGAAGTCTGCAGCAAGCTAGGGCTTACCTTCAAAGAGGTCATGGAATGGTGCCTCTCAGGATGACTACTCATCATTCCAAGGATGGCTTGCGTTCCTTGGTTCAAGTCAGTAGCAAATGTTGATTCAGTGTGTGCATTCTAATGTGCCTGATCATTAGAGAAGTGTTGAATGCAGTCACTTTCCATGTGCTTAGTAGAGAGATAACTGAAAACAGTACTCATAGTATATGTGTATCCCTCAAACAGTGGCATTAGAAAAAAATGCTGCTTCCCATGGATGATGTTCTACCCTCTCTGTTTCATGTGAGTGACAGTGCAGTATCATGCTTACAGTCTGCGATGGGGGCAGAGGGATACTGTACAATCTCTTTATCTGGAGTTCTTCTTTTTTTTTTTTTTTTTTATCTCCATGTTCATGCCATTCCCATCACAGAGGACAACCACCCCTCTGTAGTTTACCTGAATTCAATTGTTATTCCACTTTTATTGTTATAAATTATTATTGATCACTTAATGTATTGAATTATCAGAAGCTGAAAAACCTCTGTCTAAGGAACTACAAGTCATTTCTCTCTCCCCCGAATTCTTGTGGAACTTCCTGTCTTTGGTATTTCATTTGCCATTCAAGGACAACTCAGGAAAATTCATGTTGATTTTCTTCAGAGTTGACTATATGAAAATTGTATAAATAAATTTTGATAAATATTAGTTTGAGTAAAATGAACAAATTACCTACCTACCAGTTGCCAATATCTGTTATTTGACTGTCATCCCCCTTAAAAGTGATATCTGTTTATTACCTGTCATTAATATTTAGCATCTGTTTATCATCGCTTCTTCTTGGTGGGTACATCCATCAAGGCTCCAGGAATGGACCTGACTGGGGTGACAAGGGAATAAAGAAAAGACCAGCTGCCACATAGACAGGAAAACTGGGATCAAGTGGTTTGGGTTCTCTGATGGGTAAACTCAACATTCCAAAAGTTTAGTGTGTGTTTACTATATAGAATAAAGAAAGAGGCAAGATGATTGCTTACAGCTGAACAGGGAGGCAGAGTTATTACATACAGATGAGCAAGGAGACAGGGTCTGTGGTAGATCATGGGGGTAGGTTTAGTTGATCTCATTAGAATCAGTCTCTGTAGGGGAAAACTCTTCAGGCCATAAGTATCTGTGGGACACAACCGTCATGGACACTTTTGGCACACAATGTCAACATTCACACTTAGACCAAAAGGCTTTGCCTTTTTCCCATGGGTCTGTAGTGTCCTTGACACTGTGCCCAAGTCAACAGTACACACTCTCTTAGTTCTTTGCCCACTATAGGCTGCTTCTGCCTCCCACAACTGCTATCTATCATTAGTCTATCATCTGCCATTGGTATCTATTTATGTACACCTATTTCTCTATATAACGTTTTAGATCTAGCACATATTTTCATCAATGTCTTATCACCTGCCTGATCTTCATTTGTACATATAATCTACCATCTATCTTTCATCTACTTATCATCTGTGTTTACCTTCCCTTTATCAGACATTGATACCTCTCAGTGACATCTATCTATGATTCTCACTTATGCACGTAGAATGCTACCTCTATGGGAACTATCATGGCATTGTTTCCATCGTACCAGCCAACATAGTCACCGTACTTTGAAAACACCATTAGGGTAACTCTAAGATCATATAATCACAATGAAGTGAGAGCTTGTCATCCCTCTCAGAGATGAAAGATGATATTAAATATTGTACTTCAAGCTTAGAACAAGAGTCTATTCTCTTTACTTCTGGAGGACAGTTGTCTGAAAGCAAGGTATTGGGGAGGGGCATAATTCCACCTACAACTCTAGAAAGGGGATACCATCTGAATCTAACTTTTGAGCCTCTAGCTCTCTCCAAAACGGTTGTAGCACTTCATCCTCTTGTGTGTCTCCTGCTCCATGCCTTTCTTATACAAGTGGTTGTTTCCACAGTTGACCCAGAAAGTCCAGGGAAGCATTTTCTTCAAAGATTTTTACCTTAAGCAAGTCATCTGCCAGATCAGGGAATCACAGCTTCTGGCCATTACAAAATGAGCCCATTTTTTTTTTTTTTTGAGGGCCATCATTCAGAACGTGAGCGGTATCACCAATGAGCACTGTCTTCGTTGCTTCTCTCTTTCACTGCAGTACAATAACCTGTAAAAGCAACTCCAGGGAGAAAGGGAATCTTTGGCTTATGGTCCTTCAGGGAAGTCCAGGAGGTAGGAGCGTGCAGGAACCAACATATTACATCTACAGTCAGAAAGCAGAGAACAATGAATGCTTATGCATTCATTTTCTTTCTCCTTTTTATGCAGTCTTGGACCTCTCCCAATGGAATGGTGCCATCAGCAATGGGTGAGTCTTTCCGTCTCAATTAATCTAATCTAGATAATCCTTCACAGGTTGCTGAAGGCTAACCTAGTTTACATACTCCCTCATGAGCTCACCCTGAGTGTTCCTTCATAGAGGATTCTAGATACCATCAAGTTGATAGTGAAGACTAACCACAAGTACCTTCTATATGATCCTATAGGCAGTCATCTCACAAAACAGCCTGTGCCTTGAGAAATGAAGACTACATTCTGGTTTACTCCAGACATAGAGCAACGAGTGCCAGAATCAGACAGTATTCACACCTCCCTATATTTCACCATCTCTTGACAGAAAATCCATGACTTCTGGCTTCCATCTTTACAATATTCATAGAAGTATTTTTCCTGTCACCTGTACTCCCTCAGTCAGTTCCATTGGCCTCATAGCAACCTCTCTGAACTCCATTCATTGTCAGGACATTCCATCTCCTGGTCTCTTCTACCCTGGTTCTGCAACACTTATTCCTCAGTTTCCATCAGGTGCTTTTTCATTGTGATCCACATCCATCATTTCCAAAACCTATTCAGTGTGAGTCATTCTCTTTCTCCCCAAATAGATTTAGATTCAGAAGGGAGGACTATCATGGCCTACTCGCTCAGGGACCTCTGTTTCCTCTTCTTCCTGCCTCTCTCCTGGGGCTTCTCATTTCTATGAACAGCATGATTATCCTACATTTCCACATAATCTTGATTTATGCCCTCCCCTTCCCTCCCACATTGTGCCAGATACCGGATCTTAATACTCAACCAAGTCATAGCTCATACTTCTTGGCTACTCTCCTTTCCTGCTATCAGCATCTCAATTCATCAATTCTTTAATGTGCGTGCATTCAGCCACGTAAGGAACTTAGTAAAATGCAGACCTTGATGCATGAAGTCTGGCAGAGGCTGAGAACTTGCATTTCCAATAGACTTTCATGGACAGAGAATCATCTGAGCTCATACCACATTAAGGGGAAAAAAACAGTATTTAAACCCTTTGAACCTTCTCTCTTAATGTCTGAGGTTTCTGGATCATCTATTTGACTACACTTGCTCTCTTCAATCCATTTGTACAGAATTCTTATTGAAGTTGAATTTTTATCATTTTTTGTCCTGACTCCAACATCATCTTTAACATCCTTACCAACTCCCAATGCCATAATCATTAAGTGTCTGACATCAGCCACCTTTGTTCCTGGCATGATTACATTTTAGGTTCAGTCTCAAGATTTCCTTTCTCTTACCCCTCAATTCCTACTGTACTTTGTGCTCTTTCCTTGTGCTGAGAAGGATGCTCTCTCATCAATATCTCGAGGGATCTCAACTTTATCATTTCATCAAAGATTATTTGAAATAATACTTTTCTTAGTAATTCTTCTCCTGATACTTTGTTGGAATTTGAGTTTTATCATGGGCCCAGCATACTATTGCTTTGCTTATGTATGTCATAAGTCATCTCAGATATCAGGCCATAAAGTCCTCAGGTAATATGCTTCATTTCTGAGTTACATTTACCCAAGTATAATCTTCCTTTTAGATGACTGATGTGCACATTTGCACATAAACTATGCAGCTACAGTGCTTTTGAGGATGTCTCATTATACAGATACTATAAAACACATAAAATTTGAAGATGCCATAGGCATGTGGTTTTGAAACTAATCATAACTCTACATTCTTAGAGGTAACCAAAGTTGTAAGTTTGAGGCAGAATCTTCCAGTATTTTTCTGTATTGCTTTGGTCCCCATGGTCTGTGTAGTAAAGGTTTAGTCGCCAACATCATGTTATTGAGAAATGGTAGAATCTCTTAAAGGATAGATCCCAGTGACGGTTTTATTTTCCAGCTGACTGATAATGTGCTCTCTTACACACACTCTTTCTCTGTCTATTTTTGTTCTCTGTCCATAAGGTGAATGATGTCTATCATATAGGCTTAAAGCAATCAGGTAAATAAACCATGGATAGGAACTATAAGAAAAAAATAAACCTTGTCTGTGAATAAGTTGATTTACTGCAGGTATTTTCATAGTGATGTGAAGCTGACTAACATATACATGTTGTAACATTTACTCTGTACAAACCTAGGATAATAATAGAGCTTTGCAACTTGATTTGAAATGTAAATCTACCTCCCTATTTTTAAAATCTGCAGTTCATTACAAAACATTGACTGATTTAACTGCATGAAAAATCTATCCACTTAAAATGGTCTCAAAGTATAGAAATGTGTTTTCTCTGAATTTCTTATCAGTTAAGCATGTCTTTTTTTTTCTTCTGTGTATCTCGACTCCCAGAATTACATAAGGGAGTTTGGGTTTGTAAAAATAAGGCACAAATACTGCCTCAGAATGACCAAGCCAGTCGGATGCCTTTATCAGAGCTGAGCGATGCATTTGTAGAGAGAGTGATCATTCACTTTAATAACACACTAAAATCATGCTTTTTCGTGATAAACACACATACTGCAAAGTTTATGTTGATATGTGAATTTCCACTTCTTCAAATATATATGGAAACTGTGACACATTATGAATTATGAATGTATACATATTTATCATGATTTAAAGATGTGTGTGTGTGTGTGTGTGTGTGTGTGTGTGTGTGAATGAGTGTTCCTCCATGTAGCTCCTGCAGAGGCCAGAAGAGGGTGTCTGAATCCTGTGTACTAGAGCTACAGACAGTTGTGAACCAACTATGTGGGTGCTAGGAACTGAATCCAAATCCTCTGCAAGAGTAATCAGTGCTCATAAGCACTCATCTCACCAGTCCCACATAGTGATCTATTTCTCTAAGATATTATTCATTGAAAAAAATTTATAGAACTAACAAATATTTGTGAAAGAAACTCTTAATGATCGTGAGTGTTTGTTATTGCTATATTAGAGTCAGTTTAAACCAGAAGTGCAGCACAAGTCTATACCCTCAGCTGGTCAGGTAGCTGAAGCAGAAGCAACACTTGAGCCCCACAGTCCCAGACCAGCCTGGGCAGCATGAGTAAGACTCATCATTTTAAACATAACAAATCTGTTTTGTGTTAGAGCTACGAAAGATCATATCCTTGAGTAGAGGGAGGCAGACATATGCTTGAAGGACCTAAAGGTATCAGCAAGATTGATTAGGTCTTGTGATTTAATCACAAGATGTTGGCATGTAGAGCATGCAATAAGATAATGAAGAGATACAGTTTTGAAATGGTATGGGGTTGCTGCAGTCTGAATTGGATAAATCACATAAAGACTATTTCTACATCTTTCAAACTCTAAAATACTTGGTTCTTTGGTATAGTTGATAGCATTCCCAGAGATAGCACATATTTCTTATAGAACATAGTATGAGAAAAGAAATCAAACCTCTTTGGGGATAATGAAAGCTATTTTCTGACAATGAAATTAAGCCATCTTTGTTTCTGTTTTGCACTGGCTGCTGGGAAATTCAGACCTAAAAATAGCACGCAATCATAGTGGCCAATTTTGCCTACTTTTCAGTCTATTGCTTCCTTTTTCCTAATATTTTTCAGTTTTCATTTTTAATATCAGTCTAAGATTTATGGGGAAGTGAGGATGATATAATTTATGAACATACAGTATGAAATAATGTCTACGGGGATATACCCAGGTCTTAAGGATAGAAAAAAATTAGAGAATAACTAAAAAGTCTTGTAAATGAAACAAAACACTGGTTAAAAGATCTCTTTGGATACTCAAATCCCCTCAAAACCACCATGGACAAAGAAACTAATGCCTATATCAATGCAGAAGGAGCAGGTAATGATGTTCCTAGGGAGGGTGCTGACGTCATAGACTCGTTTTATGGGGGGGGGGTAGAAGCTCATCAAGTAATCAACAACACTCTTCTTCAAGTACAGTTGACAATTAAAATCAATTTATCACATAATGACTTGATATAAGCAAAAATAGATCAAGCTGTTTATCATATTAGTCACCTGATTACTTAATGTTCTTGTAAGAACATTCAGTCTACTCTCCTAGAAAACTCAAAACCTATAAGGCATTGTGTACGACCTGTAACCGGACTCACTGTGCTCTTGGGTAGATCTCGGGATAGAGTACATTCCTACTACTGGAAACTCCACATCCTTTGACCAAGATTTCCATAAACACTCCTCACACCCCCGAGGAACTACTGTCCTACACCATGATTTTGGCTTTCTTAGGTTCCAGGTGGTGTTTCTCTTTCTGTGCCTGACCTATTTCATTTTACTTGACATCCCACAGCTCATTTATGTAGCTGCAAGTGAAGGAATTTCTCCTTTAAAGGGTGAATGGCATCTGAGTGTGTGTGTGTGTGTGTGTGTGTGTGTGTGT
>JADRCD010112396.1:0-13761 GCA_019843815.1 Montemys delectorum
AGTGTAGTAGCTTTAGCTATGTCGTTATTGGTATAGAGTTAAGGATACAAGAAAGTTGCTGTGGATCTCATTGTACAACTAAAAAAAAAAAAAGGAAAGAGAGAAATAAAAAGCTGCTTATATCACATATATCTCAGGAATATCACTACAGGAAGACCCAGAAATGATATTACATAAAGCTAAATGTGAAGCTTGGATTTTGCTTGGGACCATAAGATGTTGGAGATTTCTGGTATGCCTTCTAAGTATTGCTACAGACTGAGTATGGAACCATCCCTAGATAGAGAAGTATATTGAAGTCAACAAAGCTGAAAGGAGCTAGAGATCTGAAAAGCACAATGAAATTAGGCATGGAAATGGAGAATTTGGAATTCGTCTTCCTGGTTTTAGGTCTTGTTTCATCCAGTATTTCCTGACAAGCTCCCTTTCTCTTGAAATGATAATGTATATCCTGTGCCAGGCTGGAAGGAGGAGATCTTCTTTTTTCATTTTAATTTTACAGAGGCTTATCATTAATAGATTGCTTTGAGACTCAGAAAAGACTATGGACTTTGGACTTTTAAACATTATTGAAACTGTGATAGACTATCAGGACTTTTAAAGTTGAACTGAATACTTTTTTGCATTATGGCTACAAACTTAGGGTTGCCAGGGAGCAGAGTATAGTGTTTTGAATAAGAATGATTCCATAGGTTTAAATATTTGAATGGTTAGTAATGAGGCAGTGGCAGTATTTAAGAAAGATTGGAAGAATTAAGAGGTAAGGCCTTGTTGGAGGAAGGTCACTGGAGGTGGGCCTTGAAATATAAAGAACCTGTACCAGTGTCTGTGTCTCAGCGTTTGCTCAGCCTGTGGAGCTCTCGGCTACTGCTCCAGTGCCCGCCTGCATGCTGCCATGCCGCTCATCATGATGTTACTGGACTAAATCTCTGAAACTGTAAGAAGGCCTCATATTAAATAA
Source organism: Montemys delectorum (assembly GCA_019843815.1). NCBI lineage: Eukaryota > Metazoa > Chordata > Mammalia > Rodentia > Muridae > Montemys > Montemys delectorum. Next base: position 962 of record JADRCD010112396.1, read on the forward strand.
ATTCTTTATAAAAGTCACCTTGGTCATAGCATCTCTTCACAGCTAAAGACAATCTTCAATTGCATAGGACACATGGCAGGTCATTGAGAGATAAGATGTTCAAGTATGGTGAAAATGAGATGGTATAGTGATTTATTTTGGATAGTCTTTTTATATTTCTATCTTTTGTCATATTTATTATTATTATTATTATCATTATTATTAATTGAAGTCCTATATACTGTAACCTTGCTATTGTAATGCAATCTACATTTTCCCAATTTAGCCTATAATTTCCCTGCAGCTCAGTTCAATCACCTATCTTTCACTGGAAGAATGCTTTGCCCTGTCATAGGATATGTAGGCAGTGGTCAAATAGGTATGACCAAAATATTCAGTTGGGATAGGAAGTTTTATAGCCAGAATAACTCAAGTAAGCCACATATGAGAGAAAAAAATTTCATGGTGAACTTACAGAATGGTGAGAGGAGTTAACAGGAAACAAGTGCACTTTTCTCTTGAACTTTCTGATTCTTGATACAAAGGTTAATTAACACAAAGCATCTATTCCTATAGCATTTTAGTGATGGATAAGGAAGAAGAAATGCTCAAACTGTGTTGTCAGGATCATGACAATTATAAACTCAGAGACTCACAGATGGTCAATAGGCAGAGAACAAAAGATTTCAGAGTGCTCAGAAACAAATGAGAAATCTATATAAAACTCCTGTACTCAAGACTCAAGGATCTATAGCAAGAAGGGCCTAAAGGAGGTAGATGACGTCAAGACAATGGTGTTTACAAAATCCACAGGGCAGATGTATATAAGAACTCACAGCAAGTGTGATAATTTGCACAATACTTGACAAAATTCTGCATGGAGAAGGGCAAGTGTCTGAAATCTTACCTCTACCTGGGAAGTTACTGATTTCTGGAAAAGGGAAATTCAGTTTCTTTCAATAGTGTGACACATGTTATAAGGATCACACTCCAGGAAAGGCTCTGTGCAGAAGTAGCAATATAACTGGACCCAACGGTGAAAAGGGGGACGCTCACAAACGAGAAAGAGAAAGATAAAAGGGATAAACAGAGACAAAGAAAGACAGAGACAGAGAGACAATACAGAAAAATAGACAGAGACAAGGAGAAATTTGTTAGGTAAATAAGTGTTAAAAAATTTACAAGGAGTTGGGAGAGACAGATAAATGTGGTTTAAATATATTTCTGAAATTCTAAAGAATTAATGAAAATATTAATATTAATTTTTGAAGCAATGAATAATTATCCTCTGACTCTCAATGTACAGTCAAGTTCAAGAACATACCCATGCAAATCAGACTATGAAATAAAGTGAGAAAGATTTTCAACATTTCAACACATTTCTTTCCCACTTTAGATTTTACAACAATGGCAAAAAGTACTCTCATGCTAATTTTTTTTTAACATTTTTTATTAGATGTTTTCTTTATTTACAATGTCTTCTTTCCCAGGTTCCCCGCCAAAAAGAAAAAAAGAAAAAAAAAGAAAAAGAAAGAAAAGTAAAAGAAAAAGAAAAGAAAAGAAACAAAAACTAAAACAATCCCCTGTTCTCTCCCCTCTGCCTGCTCACCATCCCACCCCGTCCTTCTTACAACAATATGAACTATCTAGTACCCTCCAAGCTCCCAGGGACTAAAACTCCAATCATGCTAACTTTTCATTTGCAAAATAGTAGAAATAAAACATGTGTATACACCAAGTAGACCTACTTTCAGCATAAGCAGAGAACAGTGATCAAAGCTAGTGATAAAGAGAAATGGTTGGGAAGGGTCTTTGTGTCAAAATGGGAAAAGAAAATATAATTAAAGCCATAGTATATAACATTATTTCTGCTTTCAACGTTTAAGCCAGAAAGAGGCAGTGAACCACACAAGACAGTGAGAGTTCCCCAAAGTTAAGGTGTGGCATTGGCTTTTTATGCAGGAACTATCTCAGGTTCCCTGACTTCCTGGACAATGCATTGTCCCTTGCTCATTTAATACTTTAATATAATCAATCAGCTTTTATAGAGAGCAGCTTCATTAAATAAGCAGGCAGCCTCCACAAATGCTGATTGTTTCTGAGGGAGATTGTAGTTGCACAGCAAATCTCTCCAAGATAAACCTCCAATTTGGAGAGAAGCTTATAAGCTACAAGGTGTTAAAAGAGAAATGAAATTAGGATGCTCTGAGGAGAAGTGATAGAACAGGATATTCTAAGGGAAGGTGAAACATAACCTGCAGGGAGACTAATTGAGTTTGTTCCCCAAACTCTCCAAAGGCTTTTGGAAGCCCCCGAGACTAATCAGATGCATTAGGCTCCTCCTTCTACAGGACGATATAAATTAAGGACTGCTGAGAGACACTCTCAGACAAGGTGAGCTGCTGTGCAGATGATCAGACCTCCCGAGGTACCTGAAAGAAGCAGAGAGGGGCAAAACTGCATGGGAGAGAGGCTGAGTTACCTGGAAAGTACTCTTTCCAAGCTGTTCAGCTGCCTACAGGCTGTCCAGGGCACTCCATATGTCCAGCTTCATGAGCTCCCATCCATGCTGGGGTGCACTGGGTTTGTGATCAGCTGCCTGGAATAACATCAGTTCTGGAAATTAACTCCTTACTAATATTCTTGTAAGTAACCCTAAGAAAAATCTTTGAGTCACCAATAGAGACTTTGATGGCATGTCTCCTTTGGTCTGCCTTGGTGTCCTTACGTAGATTGAGTAGACATTTCCATATGCTTTCCTTTGAATAGTGTCACACAACCTTTATCTCAAGGGATTTTCAGAGTAGGCAAATCAATATAGATAGATAAGATTAGTATTTTGTTTTTAACATTAAAGAACAATAAAATTTTGAAGGGAAACGCCCTTATTTTCTGATTTTTTCATAGTTTACCAAGGATACCATGGGCTAAAAATAGAAGATTCTGATAAAGGTTTTCTTCCAGAAAGAGAGAAAGAAAGAAAGGAAGGAAGGAAGGAAGGAAGGAAGGAAGGAAGGAAGAAAGAAAGAAAGAAAGAAAGAAAGAAAGAAAGAAAGAAAGAAAGAAAGAAAGAAAGTGAGAAGAAAAGGGAAAGAAAATAACGTATTCCTTCTTGACATTGTGACATGAATATGGTTTTCATGTCAGAAAGAAGAATGTAACAAAATGGAAATAAAACACACTTACCAATTTGAAGTATGGAGATGAAAAACTAGGAAAATCACACAGTAGAAAAAAAATTCTTTAAAATTATCTTACATTTTGTTTATCAGTCTTGCCTTTAACAACTGAGCTACAAATACAATTGGGCAAATATTTTCACATATCAGAAAGACCAGAGGATAGATGTCTGTGGATATCATGCTTTCTTCACTGAAACAGGATTGTAGTTTAGGTAGAATTATCTTCAAGGAACCACCAGAGACTGCTTGCCCTTTTCAATACTATCTAGAATGAGAACTTTTAAAATAATAGCCAAAGAGAAAAAATACTGTGTATATATTATATACAACATATATAATATAATATTCATATATTATATATACATTACATATATAATTACTTTTTGAATATACATATATATTCTGTTGGTGTACATTCAAAGACAGTGTAAACATTTAACGTCAATAGACATAAAAATAATCTTTGACATACTATAAGAATTTTTTTGTTTATTTTTTTTTATTCTTGAGGATTTTAAATAGGTGCACAATGACATGACATAATATCTATACCCTGCTCCCTCCATCCAACACCCCTCAACCAATTGCTTTACCAATCTAGTCTCTATTTTTATTCCCATAACACACTAAGTCTGCTTAGTATGGCAGATATGTGCCTGGGTGTGAGCCAATGCTCTGGAGCATTAAAACCCTATTCATATCCCAATTCTTCAGCGAGGTGAACTCTCCCTACTGTAGCAACTATCAGCTGCCAATAGTTAGCCAGTATGTGCATCGACCCCTTTCTTGGTAGAATTTTAGCAGGAATGATCTTATACATGTCTTCTGCAGGTAACTATGGCTACGATGAGTTCATGAGTCCAATAGTCCCTTCATATTCAGAGGACATGATGATAAGAAGTGTTCTGGATTGCTGGCCTCTTCTGCCCAGTGCAAAAATTAAGATTCTCTGACCAAGACTGAGAATACACTGGCCTATGAAAATAACCATAAAATATATGGAGGCAATTTAATAACATGACTATTTAACAAAATAACAATAACAGTTTCTATCCCCTAGGTGCTGTTCAAATTTGGTCATTTTTTTGTAGTTCAGGGTACAAGGATTTTTGTAGGACCAGTACATGGTTTAGTCAGTTAAGTGCCTACAAATATGAGGAGTGGAGTTCAGCTTCACAGGGCCCTCCAAAATTGGCTAAGGCAGTAGCCTCCACTGGCAACCCCGGATTGGGGTGTAAAGTACAGATTTATTTACCCAGCCAGTCTAGCTGAACAGACTATTGAACGTTGGTGTGATACTATGTCATATATCTTCTACTGACCCTCTCCACCTTATTTTAGAAATAATATCTCTCATATGGCTGAATCTCATGTTATTGAACTAGGGCCTTCATATACATACATTTAGATGTACACCACACACACACACACACACACACACACACACACACACTTTGTGGCTTTTCTAATGTGCAAATTATACTCTTGGTGACTATGATGAGATTTCCCTTTGTTCTCTCTCCTATATGTCTGGATGCCATGGAATAGAAATAAATGAATAGACTTAATAGAATGATCATTTATTCTTTGAGAGTAACCATAGTTAAGCATATAGGTCATATTCATTTTATTTTTAGCTTGCCAAGAAGGAAGGCATTTCCTGACAAACTGTAAAGGGAAAGTTCAAATTTACATAAATCTAGGAGATATGTGAGATATTAGTAAGTTAAATGACTCATACCATATTTTTCTGTGTGAAGTATCTATCTCCATGATTTGTCTTTTATATATTACAGCCTAGCTGTGATAAAATTGCTTCTGGTTTTCCAGATACAATAGAGAAAACTGGCCTACTATGGCCACGAAGCTATTCATCTGCAGACATTTTCAGTAAACTAACAGATATTAAGTATTGTAAGTTTTGTAAGCCGTAAGGTCTGAGTCACAGCTACTGAGATCTGCTCTCATGCAATACCTTCAGCTAGGAAAGTAGGAATGCTTTGTATTATGACACACATTTAAGAAATGATAATGAATAGGCTTTGTTCCAATCAAACTTCATTTACCAGAAGCTATTTGACAGATTTAACCTATGGGTCACCATTCGATGACCTATGGTCTAAGGGATCCAGCACCTACCATAGAATAAGGCGTAAGTCTATACTTGTTGGGGCTATGAAAACCTGGTGATAGTAATGCTACCATGTTACCTAGGCTGTTGTTTCTCAATCTGATAGTCTTTAAAGAGTTACAAAGGATGAGCCACACACATGAATTTCATCCCTCACAAATTAGTCCTTCCTACCCTTCTGAAATAATTAAAATCTTTCAGAGGACAGGCTCTAGAGCAGAACACCTTTGGTGTGGTACTGTGTTGTCTGGGTCTACCGCAATCCAAGAAGTCTTCATCTCCTTTTCATCATAACAATGAAAGACAAAGCACTTTACATCTTCTATTACTTCTCTGTTGTTTTGGTTCTAGCTCGACATTTCCCCCACAGATCCTGTTCAATACATTCCCTTGGAAAATATGTGTGCTGAGATTTTTAATGATCTTCAGATGAAAGATCTAGCCTAAGTGATCTGCTTTGAAGTTGTTGCCTCCTTGCTCCCAAAAGCTGGACAGATTACCAAGGTACATAATGAATATAGACAAATTCCAAGGTCATCCCTTACTGTGTTGTTTTCATTTAATTATAACACTCTTCCATTTCCATTCTTTGAAAATGCAAAAGACATTTTCTTTAGAGATGTGCTACTGGTTCATTTATATTGATCTGTAGATGAGGAAGAATATCAGGCCCTGAGCAGCCAACAGAGGGGTGAAAACCTACCTCTTCTTAAGAATATATCTGAGAAAGCTATTATTATCTGGATGACTGAATTTTCTTGAATCTCTAATTTAAGCGTTCCATCACCAGGATATCATGCCATCCAAAGAATGAAAGATAAAATTATCAGCAGCACATGATTGTACATGATACACTCTCATCTGTACTCTCAAAAACTCATTAAACATCCTCTGCTTTTCTCTAATTATCCCAGTGGCCTACCAAGCAGTTTCTGTAACATGATTTAAAAAAAAGATATTTTTAACTGGCAAATGTTCATGCTTTCACAAAATTATTTGGAGGTAAGAATTCCATTTCTTGCTAAATAAAAAGATTTTACGTACAAGAGATTCAACATAGGTAGCAAAGGGCTTTGATTATTATATTTCAGAGCTGGGAGTCAAATGTAAAAGCTAAAAGAAAATTCTGTTCCTCTGTGGGAGAACGTTCTGCAGAACAAAGACCTTTTACTACCCAGGACTTTTCTGAGTTTTAGATGTTGATTTTCCTCACTTTTCCTTTCAAGATCAGAATGTCTCTATTAGTGCCTTTTAGACAGGAATGTCATGCAGAGAATTGAAAGGGCACCAGAGACTGTAAAGCATGAGTTATTGTATAGATTGCATGCATTGCAATTTATTTAATTATTAAGTTATTCCAATACAGATATTCTTTGCTTTGGCTAAGAGGATCAAGTCGAAGCCATAAAATGAATGAGAAAAGTCAAAACTGAGCTGATTATTTTCTTAAAGACCCTTCAGTTTTGAGCTTTTTATCTTTAAGTGAAAAGGGAGTAGACAAAGCAGATAAATGAATAATCTTGTATGTGACCAGACATACCTAAAACATATGTTTTATATATAAGTATTGATGATATAGATACATAACTCTGGTATATACGTATTAATTATAAAACTTGGGTGAACATATATATACATATATACAAATGAATATTATATATGTTTTTGTGATTATACTTATATGTGCATACACATAAACAAGATATTTAAGTATTTTCATACTTCTGTGAAGTCTATGACTTAAGTACTTGAAATTTACCCATTGAATTAAAACTATATACTAGACATTTATCATCTGCGAGGAAAAAATAAAAGTGTTTTATGTAAACTTCGGAACCTGGACTTAAGAAGCAATACCAGCTATAAGCACTGGCAGTTTAAGTCTGTATTAATGACTTATCCAGTTTATGTTTGCACACTCCATAATAAAATCGAAATTCACTTTTCTCCTCTGAACAAGGAAACGTCATGAAGTGTCTGGATTATGAAAGCCATGGTAACAATAATGGCTCAGTAGAACATTAAGGTTTGAGGGGATCCACTGGTGTCAAATTTGCATCTCATAGCAATACTGTTTCCAGAAATCACAAAGTATCAACAGCATCTACTTCCTAAATAAATGTCTGTGTGCTTTGTGTTTAGTGAAAATATGAATGGTAGGGATTGGTCTGGAGCTGCTACATATTTAAATGTTAAATACAGGCCCACAAGATCAGGTTGCAGTTCAACAAGCAGATGTTCATATAAACCAAATAATGTTTTTAAAACTTTGCTCCCGAACATAAAGCTATTGGTTAATTAAAAGTTATGGCCAATAACTGGGGAAAATATAAGTTGGTAGGACTTCAACTACCAGGCTGGGACACAGTTAGGGACACAGAGAACAGAAAGAGTGGGACAGGGGGGCAGAGAGAGAGAGAGAGAGAGAGAGAGAGAGAGAGAGAGAGAGAGAGACAGAGACAGAGAGACAGAGACAGAGACAGAGACAGAGAGGGAGGGAGGGAGAGAGGGAGAGAGAGAGAGAGAGAGAGAGAGAGAGCCCCTGTGGTTAAATTAGGGAAAGAAAGGCTGGAAGAAGTTGTGGAGAAGAACGACCCCATAGGAAGACCAGCAGTCTCAACTCACCTGGATACCCAAGTTCTCTGAGAAACTGGACCACCAACCAGGAAGCATACACTCGCTGGTATGAGGCCCACAACATATATAGGGACGCAGACTGCCTGGTCTGACCTCAATGAGAGAAGATGCACCTAACCCTTGTGAGACTTAAGGCCCGAGGGCGTGGAGAGGTATAGTGGGGTCAGGGAAGGGGCAATAGGGACGTCCTCTTGGAGACCAGGGAGGAGGAATGAGAAACTGTTGATGGGTAGACCAGTAGGGGGATTATGACTGGACTGTAAAAAAAGATTAAAGAAAAATTTTTAAAAATGAGATGATAAAGTAATAATAATAATTTCCACTAATTATTGACTAGCTCTAGTAGGGAAATTGTATACAACTTTATCAAAATATAGTGACAAAGGGAAAACAATAAAAACAATACGGTTTTTATTTTGATAAACCTGTTTCCTCTGATGTTAATCTAATTTTAATGTAACTTCACACACAGAGAGAAACACACACACACAGATGCAACAGAGAGACATACAAAAATCATACAGGTAAACACAGACACTCACAAACAGTCACAAACAGACACACACAGAGACACACACAAACACACAGAGAGACACAGATACACATACGCAGAGGGATTAAAAACCAGCACCTGTTCGGCTTCCTTTTTTTTAAAAAAAAAAAAAATCTAATTCCTTTTATATAATATCATAATTTAAAAATATTGAAATGTATCTGCATTTATTTTATGTATATGGCTATAGCTTTTACTGTGTTTATGTCTGTAAACAATGTTTATGGCTGGTCCCCATGGAGGACCACGATCCAAGACCTGAACTTACAAGCAGGAGTGAGCTAGTGTGTAGGTACTGCCAATCACATTTGTGTCCTCTAGAAGATCCAGAGAGCCATCTTTCAAGCCTCTTAAATTTTTTCATTTGTTTACAGGAACAGATTTCTCTACTGCTATGATTTAGGCTGATTTTAAAGATACTTTTAAAAACCTCCAAGTCAATCTTTCTCAAAAGTAAATAAATAAAATAAATAAATAAATAAATAAATGCTTTTATGTTTTCATCAGCACTCTTAATCAGTGCATAACAAGCTGTGATATTTCAGATATTTCCCGAAAGCAATCCATAAAATCTGTCATTTCCCTTCATAATAATTTCTGTGCATTTTTACATTAAGTTCACTTATGAGGTCATTGGTAATAAATGTCTCATAAAAATCATCAATATGCACGTCCGTTAGCCCATTATCGAGGCATTGCACATGTGACTATCTTCACAGGGCTTTGTGTTTACTTGCTTGTTTTATGGAGATGCTATCTGTCACACCTGATCGGAACCCCTCTGTAGCTTTGTTCAAACACCTAAATGAGACATTTGCACTATTAATGAGTAAAATTGGTGGTAATTCTTTTTCTTCCCAAAAGAAAAAACTGTGTCCTCTCCTACTGCCATTGCTATTGTTTCCATGTTGATCATCATAGGTGAAACGAGGTCCATTGTCTCTGCAGTCATTGTTTCTACGGTCAAATTTTTTAGAAGAAGCTCTCAAAAGTCAACTTCAAAAAAAATGCTCATTGGTTGCTTCAAATGGTTGAGAGAGGAGATAGATATTGAGCGGGGTAGATAAAAAACAAGGAGGAAGGAGAAAGGGAGGAAAGGAGAGGAGGAGGGAGGAAAGGAAGGAGGGAGTGAGGGAGGGAAGAAAGGAAGGAAAAGAGAGAGAGAGAGAAGGAGAAAGGGAGAAAGGAAGGAAAACAGACAGCTTTGTACCTTAAGTATTTCCAAAATTATGATTTCTAGTATTCTTACCTCTGCCATGAGTACCCATCTGTCAGACCCCAACTTCTGAATTTTGTTCTCAATGTCTCTATGAGTGCAGTTGTAGCTAGACTGTTTGGTATCCAAGGCAACACTGTGATAGGTGACCATTGGTGCCTTAACTAACAAAGGTCAACTCAATCGCACTCCTACATAGTCCAATATGCTCATGATATGATTTCTTCTTTGTTTCTTTTGTTTCATCATAGAAAACAAACAGGCAGGCAGACAATTTTTCCTCATTTTATTTTTTCCAAATAAAAACTATGAGAATCAAGCCCTTATTGCAACAAAATAGATAGGAAAACACATATTAGAAAGCCAAAAGGCAACTTCATGGAGGCCTGCAGGCTCGTAGGCAAGCAGAGCTGACTTAACCACAACTGCCTCCAGGAACCCAGCAGCACTCCCAGGCCCTCTGCTCTGATCCTTGCTTCCTCATCACTGAGTAGGAGAGGATGATGGGGCGAGACGTGTCTACTTGATTCGGAGACACAGACTATGTCGTTTCTGTTCTAATTTTCAGGTGCTGGATGAGTTTCAGTCACTTGTGTGGGCGATGCCGTTCGATTTTACTGCTTCGTTCCTAGAATCCTGAAAGCTGTGATGCGAGGACACCGAGTCTGTCAAGCGTAACAAAGGCAGGACATATCTGACATATGAAGAAAGAGCTACTGTATCACACACCTGCAGAAAAGTGCATGAGACTGTAGTAAAATAACAAGTGTCATATAAGATTAAGTGGGACACACACACCTCTCCCAGCATTCTTTCAGCTCACTCCTATCAGGCTCATAAAACCTGCACCCAAAAGAAAGGAAAGCTCAAACAGAATTTTCCTCTACAGAAATCTTAATGCAAAAATCAAACACTGAGATCTAGGCTAGTGAATAATGGTTGCTAATAATTGCCCCTATTCAGCATTATTCACCTCTCAAGTAAAGCCTAATTTTTGTGTTCTCCTATGAGAGAAACCACTAAGCATTTCCTTGGCACACAGTCACTAGAAAAATCTTGTGAGTTGTGTTCTCATTCTTCTCAAAGGCAGTCAGCACTCATCCATGTCCACATGTACACTGTCCCCTCCAATAATAGAAAATTCTACTCAGGCATAGTGACTCACTGTGGTCATACTCCATCACCCCTGTTAGACTGGCACTTTACTTAATCATTGTCAGCCAGACCCACCCACTCTTGCTCTTTCCTGCTTCCTTCTCCTTCACAAACGTAGCAGATGTAAGTATGTCATTAATGATGGTCAAAATTTTTTCCTTAGGTTGCACAGATAGCTGGGTTATTTTTATTCATCAGAAAAACTTAAATTCAGAGTTTAATAGAACTAGACTCTTCTACTAGGAAGTGATTTCCAAATCACTTCTTTACAGATTTAATGTAGGCTTCATTTCAAAATATTTTAAAATTAATTTGAGACGAAAGGGCTATTTCTTCTGTCACTTGTCTTAAGTTAGTCCTGAATTCATCTCTTCTCATTTTAGTCTACTTTTCATTGTGATAACTTCCCAACAATGACTTTTAATCTAGATGTTTCTATAACTTACATGATGGTGTTTCCATGTTTGAAAAATTCAAATTGCAGCTCACAAGCTAAAAGGTAGTTCTGTAAACATACTAAAGAACAGAACAGCATCATATTGTATGGGAAGTATGGGTTCACTACTGCAGGATATTTCAGTTTTAAAATCTTTTCTTGAACATTGGGAGTCATTTCATAGAATAAAATCTATAAAATATCAACTTAGTTGGCTAGTCTGATAATCTAACCTTTAAAGTAAGACCCCCACAAGACTTATTCTAAAGATGAAGCTAAATTATCACAACGGTAAAAATAAATCAATCTGAGGATGTGTATAGAGTCTGGCACGGCCTTTGTGACAGAGTGATATAGTTCCTGCCCATACAACAAGGCCCTGGTGTGCTATCAATGGCTGCTCTGGGCATAAAGCTTGTTTTTGTAATAATGTACATAGTTCACATTCCTCCAAGGAACGTCCACTCTTTTACTATTAATGACTCTATGATAATCTGAAACACTATGAGTCAAACATGTGGCTATTACTTAAGCAAAATGGTAAACACTGAAACCTTTAGAACAGTCCTTAATGCTATGGGAAAGAACTCTAAAGACATGCATTTGAAAATATATAATTTTTCAATTATGTAAAAATATAAGGGTGCAAAATGAATTATGAGGGGTTTTCTGAACCTAAAGAACAAGGCCATCTGCATTAATGGGACAGCTTGTCAGAAAGATACAAGGCAGACAGATTCCTGAGTTCAAAGTCTACCTGGGACACAGCACAGTTAGGCTTAGATGTGTTAGAACCTGTGTCCTAACCAGCTAGTTTAGTATCTGTGTATAACAGAGGCAGGCAGCTCTCTGAATTCTGTTGCAATGTTGAAAGAAACTGCGTGTTTGTTACTTCTTAAGACCCAAATGGCTGAAGGTCACAGGATATGATTTATAGGATAATCAAAAATAACTAAATTGAATAACTGGAATAAATAACTAAATTGAAATGTAAATAAAAAATGGGGTTTTGGTCTGCATGAGACAAGCTAGCAGAAAGCACATTGCAGTTCTTTAGAATTTTCTCTAGCAAGAGCTGAGCTGTCCAGACATCTCTGGAGAGCAAAGTCAGCTCTTCAATCATTTTACTTAACAGGATTTCTGACTTGGTCTGAAGATCCAAAATTTTTTATAGCAGTTATTCTGCCTTTGGTCAGAAAACCCATCAGCTATCCACATAGCTTTTAGAATTTTTACTAGCAGAGAGAGCAGTCCCAACAAGAGAGGTTTTAGAATGGCAAGGAAAAGCTCTTTAAAGCTGAGCAGAACAGAGAGAGGGAGACAGAGACAGAAACAGAGACAGAGACAGACAGAGACAGAGACAGACAGAGACAGACAGACAGACAGACAGAGACACACAGAGACAGACAGACAGACAGACAGACAGACAGAGATACACAGAGACAGACAGACAGACAGACAGACAGACAGACAGACAGACAGAGACACACAGAGACAGACAGACAGACAGA